>JAXGGA010014048.1:0-33250 GCA_038373865.1 Uloborus plumipes
ACATGCCGCATAATCATACGACATGGACGCTATCGATTTTCTGCATCATGAAAATCCACCAACTGGAGCCGGGTTTGATCCCGCGTCTTTGGGGGTGAGATGCAAGCGTCTTAACCACTACACCACTCTGTCCGCCTATTAGCATAACTAGTTTGCGGCATTACAAACGAATTCTCAACTAAATGATTTCTAGAACACAAAGATCAAGGCAATTTGGTATTCGCAGGAAATCTTGTCTTTTTCAGCCCCTGCGTCGCTTGTAGGCTTTACACACTCCAGGGTCCCCCCTACCTACCACAACTCGCGGTTTAACCGGGATAGGACTCTGAAGAGCGCTCTGTTCTTTTTGAACCAGAACCAAGGGTCGAGCAAACCCTTGGCCCAGCACCCCCAGAGGTATCGTTTCACTTGGAGGACTTTGTGACCACGACATTTTTTAAGTCCCCCAGCCACCATTAATCAAGACAGTGGATCTTTGATCGGCTGGGATCGAACCCGGGTCCCTCCGGTCACGAGTCCGAAGCCTTACCGTCTGGGCTACCACGGCCCAAGTCTCTTGTAGGCTGTAGGCCTGATACTAGGCCACGTTCGCACATTTCCTATTAGTAGATGATAGTTAATGAAAAAAGTTATTTCATTCACAGATTTGGGTTCATAACTTGCTTACAGTCATGAAAGTAGCATTTTCTGGGGGGGGGATGCATGTGCTACGAGAAATATCCGCAGTTTTAATTTTTTCCACAGAAGAAATTTATTTGAACTTGCTTCTGAATTCCTTAAATATGAAATATGCTTTTTCATGTGAGATTATCAGTTTAAACTCATATCTTCCTTCTTCTGATTCAGAACCGGATTGTTTTAGTGTCACTCCTTTAAGAGAGACTCATTTTCTCAAAAATAAAAATCAGAATATTTTTTAAACATTTTTCTGTCTCTTTGCATGTGTTTAGAACCAATTAATGTAAACTATTTTGAAAACATTTGAAGTTGGTCTTGGGCTTGGGGAGGATAAAAAGCAAAAATCATTTTTGAAAAAAAAAAAGACAGAAAACTTGAAATTGCGGGTTACCATTCTGCTTTAAATGTTGCTCAACAAATTCCTTTGCCTTCTGGATGCTCTCATCGTTTGTCACGTTTAGAGGAACTACTTTCAGCCTTTCAGAACAGCTGTTGAGCAGATCCTTGGCTCCACCAGATTCTGGCAGCAAGCAGCCAGCAAATACATAGTAGCCAAGCTTGTCCATGCGCTGTGCGAGCATGTGTCCGAAACCAGAGTCACACCCTGCAAACATGGCGTGGGGAGATAAAAATATGTTTGAAAAATTTTGAACTTGTGATTGTTGCAAAACATACTTGTCAAGCAGAATCCGAAATTTCAGAAGAAGAGCGGAGGGAGAAAAAAAGATTTTTTTCAATTGATTTCTCCACTAATTAAAATTGCACAATTATGTAAATCAGTAAAACATGAAGCTTGAAAAATTATGAATTTATCAATACCTAATCCGATTGTTAGTTCACTGGTATTCGGGATAAGTGCCACTGACATAGACAAATCGATAGATACGCTCAGTTTTCAAAACATAAGATTCATATTTACGACACCTTTTCAGAACAGCGATCATTGGATTTTTGTATAATAGTGTTTTGAATACATTTTTCGTTGAATTATCTGATAATAGGTGGTTTTCGTTTCCTTTATCTTTGCAGCTTTCAATTAACACACAGATGAATTAGAGAAAGGCTCTTTTTAACTGAAAAATGCATAGTAGACCCGAATATTTAAATGCATGTTTTTCCATACTTTAGTTTCCCGAATAATTTTTTAGGTGCTTAATTACTATAACGACCTCACTTAATCATAGTTTAAATGCGTGCGCAAGCCTTCAAAATAATGGTATATAATATAAAGTTCTGGGGATAGAACTGTCTAATTTATAGAATGAATATTTCCTTAATAGCCCTTAATTCACTTTGAGCATGCCTTTTTAGAAGAAAATTGATGCGATAATACATCTTTTATTGTTCGTAAAAAACTCTCAAAGGATTTGTTCTTTCTGTTACACGAAGGTAGTCATTGTCTGTGACTAAGTGAAAAACACATAATAATGATATTTAAAGTTGTTTTCACTCTTTGCTGATTTATTCATTGAAGGAAAAAACTCGAGTCTTTGAATTGTTCTTTTGACTATGTATATCACGAACAACCAAGGAAATTTTTTCTTAATGTGGTTATTTATTGAAAAGTAGCGCCTGTGTGTGTGACTAACATAATATTTATTTCTTTCTCTCTCTCTCTCTCTCTCTGATTCTTTTTGAAGGAAAAATCTTTCTAGGTGGCTTACAATTAGTAGTGTGACAATGAGGAATAAACATCGATACTTAAAAACACCGATGCTCAAAATTAAATATAGATGGTATTTGCAATGTACCGCCAACTCGGTTATTCCATCCAAGGACTGCAATTTTGTGCTTATTGGCAGGGGTGCCCATCCCCCCCAAGCTCAATGGCGCTAATCCCCCCCCCCCCAATTTTCACAATCCCCTTGTGCTTTTTATTTTATTTTTTTTACCCTTTTTTTATTACTTTTTTATTTTTAAAAATATTATTTATTTATTTTTTTAATGTTATTATTTATTTTTTAATATTATTAATTTTTTTAATGTTATTTACTTATTTATTAAAAGTATAACTATTATATTTTTTATACATTATTACTTTTTTAAAAGCTCGAATTATGCGCAGAATAAAATCGCTTTTTTCCCCTTTTTTTTCCAGACATTCCAATCACATACACACACACAACAAACAAATAAATAAATAAATAAATAAAAAGTAATAAACAAATTAAAGAAATAATTTAAATTGAAAAAATAATTAATGAATAATTTTTATTTGAAAAAAATCAGTAAGTAATTTAAATTAAAAATAAATTAATAAATGATTTAAATAACCAAATAAATGAGTTTAAAAAACCCCCCCCAAAAAATTTTGATGGCGCAACTTGCGCCATAATACCCCCCTGTGGGCACCCCTGCTTATTGGCACTCGTCAGCCTAGAATGGGAAGCAACCGAGCTGCAGGCAGAAATCCTCTTGTAGAAGCAAAAAAAAAAACTGTCATATTCCAGGCTGACAAGTGCCAATAAGCACGAAACTGCAGTCCTTGGATGGAATAACCGAGTTGGCGGTGTATTGCATGTTTCTGCTTTCTTAGGGGCGGTAACTTACTGTTTTATAGATGGTATACTATATCGAGGCAAAAACATCGATTTTTTGAAAGATCGATGCTGTGCAATATCGAAACTTTTTTAGTTATTTTCTAGAATAATAAACTCTAAAAAAATGTTATATTTATCAGAATTATACTTATTTGAAGATACTATACTTACAGAATCAATTTATTAATTAACAAGATTTTTGAACTGTCAAAGAAAAGCTGGTGATGATAATTAATTATTAGCATTCCAAATTAAGTAATGCAAAAGGATAAGTAACTAATACATTTAAAACTAAATGAATAAAACATCAATACAAAATAATTAAAATAATTTCGTAACATTTTTTAAATTTCCACTTGAGTACATAACACAAAATCTGAAACCAAGTTGTTTAATAACATGCGAGTCAATTAGATAAATTTATAAAACAAAAAAAAAAAAAAAAAAGTTGGTAACATGCTCTCACAAAGAGGAAAAATGATAATATAATCCATTTTAAATAATTGTTGTACTATTCCTTTGAAAGTAAGTATACTTTCAAAGTAAGAATAGTATAAATTATGTTTAAATTTGAAATTAGATTCAGAGACATAAATTATTATAGCTACTCGAAATGCATACTACATTATACATATATACATATTTAAAGTAAAATTAGTTTTTTTTTTTTTTAAACGAATGACTTATTTTGAAAGAGAAAGGAAATAATATAGGATCGTATTTATCTTAGAGAAAAATTTAAGAAACACTCAATATTCTTTTCAACAGTGGGGTGGAAAATAATTTATTGTTAACTTTTTTGCAACAATGATACTACTTCTATAGACAGCTAACAATAGAAAACTTCCTCTGTTGTGGTAGATCTCGCAATAGTTAATTAATAATAAAGTTTTCATTATAACTGAACACATTAATAATTTTTAGGATATTTTTGGTTCAAATATATCTTTAAAAAAATCGCCATCGAAAATACATCGAATGCAAAAAATCGATGTTAAAGCATCGATATTTCAACAAAAACATCGATGTCAAAATCGTACGACAATGTCGGTTGGCTTACCAGATATCTGAAATGTTCAACCGGGACACTAGAGTGCCTCTCCCCCTCCCCCTCCCAGCTTCAAGGAAATTCTGAGGTACCCCACTCTTGGTTGATTTTCAGCGTAATTTAAAAATCAGTTTATTCTCAACTAGCTGACCCGGCGAACTCTGTTCCACCTTAAAGGCAACAAATAAGAAAATTTTTGAATTTATTAAGTTTTTTATTATTAGAAAATACAAAAAATAATTAAGTACCTACATTAATCATTCATTATTGTTTCTGTATTTTAGTACTTCACTAAAGTACCTTGTGATGCACAACATTTTTTTGTTAGCCTACTTTCCCGTTAAAAATAAAAGAGACGAAAAAAGCATTAAAATTGGCTTAATGCATCTAAAAAATGTCGCCAAGTCCAAAAAATATCGCCAAGTTCAAAAAATATCGCCAAGTAAAAAAAAGTCAAAAAGAAACAAAAAAATGAAATAAATATCGAAAAATTAAAAATTTGAAAGTAGGGTATTGAGATGGGGAATTTGTGCGTCGGTCGGTCTGTCTGTCTGTCTGTCTGTCCCCCCCTAATAACTTTCGAATGAACATTCCGATTTGGACAAACTTTTTTTTGTTGGAAAGATCTCGGCGAGTACAGCTCATTCCCATATTTAATTTTTTGATTTGAACAATTTTTCGTTCAACATTGAACCGCTCAATCAAGCTGTCACCCCTAATATCTTTTGAGTGAACAGTCCGATTTTAATAAACTTTTTTTTCTTCGAAGGATCTCAGCAAGGATACTTCATTACCGTATTTAAATTTTCAATTTGAACACTTTTTCGTTCAACATTGAACCGTTCAAACAACCGGTCCCGCGATACTAACTTTTTAATGAACAGTCCGATTTGAACAAACTTTTTTTTAAAGTTTACGCATTGTAACGTTGTTATTTTCTGTAAAACTTTTTTTTGTTGGAAAGAACTTTTCAAGGATACTTCATTCCCGTATTTACATTTCCGATTTGAACAATTTTTCGTTCAACATTGAACCGCCCAAGCAAGCTGTCACCCCTAATAACTTTTGAGTAAACAGTCCGAAAAAAAAATGACTGACTGTGCAGACGATTTTTTGTTTATTTATTCATTTGTTTTATTGAATTTATTATTATTATTATTATTATTATTATTTTGGCAGACGATTTTTTTTGTAACAAAAATTTTTCATTCACGAGGGCATTTTATTCTTTATTTATATTTAACAACTGGCAACGGATTAAAAGTGAAATTCGAGACATTTTATCAACGGACGAGTTTTTTTTTTCTTTTTTTTTTTTCTTTCTTTGATAAAATGTGTTTTGATGTACTTTGTACTTTTAATTTTTTTTTCAAAACAATTGAGGAATTTTTCTACGGAAGAACTGTAACAGTTACATTCTTTAAAAGGTGCGACAAAGCTTTATTTATTCATTTATTTACTTTTTATGTGTCTATTTCATCTGATGAGAGGTGTATATTTGCTTTAGAAATCAGCTTCAAGTGCTAAAAGGTATGTTTGACATAATTTTTAGTCTTAGATAATCAAGAGAATAATGATCAGATGCTAGAATGCCGATGTCGATGTACGGGAAAGTAGGCTCGTTTAGTTCTTGACAGAACTTCTTGTTTTATTAGCAGGCGCAAAAAGAAACAACGCAGATGGTCTTCCGACCCGTAAACATGCCACATATAATTGACTATGGGAAAAACAGTGATATTCTAGATTCAAACCACAAACTTTTAAGGATTGGCCTTGTGATTTGTTAAAGGTCATGACAAATGCAAGACGGATCGGAAATTGAAGTCTTTTAAATTCAAACGGCATATCGGTTGGGATCATCGGGATCCTAGGAATGAGCAATCGTTTCTGACAGCTTATCACATATAAATTTCAAGGGAAGTAACGCGTTTGTTTATAATTTATTTCACGAATAAGTCAAATAATACTCAACGCACCGCTAACTTACAACCTGTTTACTGCGTTCCGGAACCTGCCAGAACGTGTGCTTTATGTCGCTCAGCCATGGAGGTGTCAAAAAAGGCTTAGTAAAAAGGCTTAGTCAATAAGACAGTTTTTCTATTTATGTAACTGACACATATAAATTATAGCCTATGTCCGTCTCCTGGCTCTAAGCTACCTACCTACCCACCAATTTTTAGCCATATCGGTACAGCCGTTCTTGAATTATAAATAGTGTAACTAACACGACTTTCTTTTATATATATACATATCATAAATGACGGATTTCTAATTATGAACCTAAGTCAGGATTAAGAATAAATTACGCAATATATAATTTTAAGTATTTCATTTCGTAACTGTTAATACTTATAAGTGGTTAATCTGTAGTTTGGGTCCCTTTCTCGCCAAATGGGCGATAGGCGTGCCAAGCGTGGTGTTTCTGCGTCGTGTCTCTCGGAGCTTTCAACTCCACGAGGCAACATTCAAAAACGCGCCAGTTGGTGACTTATTGAAAATTCGCCAAGCAGGGTCCCAAAGCACATTTTCACCTTAGTTACGTAAGTGAGAAGAAATGGTTGGAATGAGGCATGAAAATTTGAACAATTGTACTTTTCATTGGTTAAGATATTTCTTAGAATCTTTTTTTGGATTTAACCTTATCTTAAAAAACTTCAAAAGTTGATCCGTTATTACTTTGACACATCAAGGTTACAAATACTGAAGTAATTATCCTAACTAATCGGTCACAGTTAATTATTTTTCAAATCCATCACATTCATTCGATCCGATTGAATCAAATTTATCTTTTACCTGGACAAGAAGTAAACCGGTCTGTGCATCGGTATTTTCTCTGAAAACAGAGACTGTCCCAGTCACAAAGTGGGGCGCCTGCCAAGCTTATACATATAAAGGGGTTCTAACCTGGGGCAGTAGGCTCTTTAGTGTCGCAAATTTGATGATGGTCACCCCGTTTATGAAGTCATTTTTAATTTAAGCTAACAGGACTGATGGATGAAAAGTTTTACTGCATGAAATTAGTGCACAAAATATGGACAAAACCTTACCTGTAATAAGAATTGCTTTGTTTTTAGGAGATATCTTCTTGTACAGGAAATACCTCCTTGTGGTCGTCATAAGCCATTCTGCTAGTCTAATAATCACAATGCCCACTGAGAAACTCACAAATAGCTGATAAAGAATAGGTGCCGCGAATAAAGGGCTCGAAATAATTGCCACAGCAAGAGCGAAGTTCAAAAAATTACGAAAACCCATTTCTTTTTTCAAGAACCACTATTAGATCGGAAATTAAAACACATCAGTAGCAATTGAAATCAGTTCCCTTCAGAATCTTACCATAGCAGTTATGAAGTGTTAGTAGGGAGTGGAAAAGTTGGATTTGCGTTTTTCCTTTAAGGAAATCCCTCGTTTCGCAGTTTTCCACCTGAATTGTTTTTTCCTATTTGAGAATCAGACGGAATGCCCAAGAAGCTATTTCAAGAATTAAACTTATGAGCCTTTCATGTCCAGGAAGTGTTTATAAACAGGTAATTTAAGATGAAGGAATCCCAATGTTTCGATGTTTGAAAAAGATATCAAGGATTTTTGAGAGATAAAAAATTCTGTCAACGTTGATGTAATACATCTATCTCCTCGTGTGTGTTAATTAACTTTGTCACAGGTTTCACTGTACTGTAAGGGCCCTGCTCAACATTGACGTAAAGCAGAAAAATAAAGCAGAAACGTAAAATGGATTAAATAGTGTTCCTATGGAAAGTACCCAGATTTTCAGTTTCTGTCTTCGGTTTCGGTCGCGTTTTCCGCTGATGTGGAGCAAGGCCTTAATAGCCAAAATGGCCCATAAAAATGCATTGCAGCAGGCCTCCAATCCAGCGGAAATCCGCTACTTCTAAAATCATGTAATTCTGGAGAAGGTATCTGTGTCCTTCGAAACTCTTTTTCTTCAAATTCCATATCCCGTATGCTGTATACAGGGATGCCCATTCAGCCCCCCAAACTCAATGGCGCAAATCCCCCCCCCCTTTTTTACAACCCTCTTGTAGTTTTTTATTTTCATCCCTCTTTTTTATTTTATTTATTTTTTTAACATTATTTATTTTTTAAATTATAACTATTATATTAATTTTTCAAAAGTTCGAATTATCGTTTACACGTATGTTCGAATTAAAAATAGAATCGCTTTTTTTAATTTACAGACATTCCAAGCACACACACGCACACAAAAATAAAGAAATAAATAATAATAAAGAAATTTTAACTAAAAAAATAAATTTATAAATAATTATTAAAAAATCAGTAAATAATTTAAATTAAAAAAATTAATAATTTAAATAAATAAATTACTTAAAATAAATCCCCCCAAAAATTTTGATGGCCCCCTCCCCCCCCTATGGGCACTCCTAGCTGTATAACCAATTGTATCTTCAACTGATTTGACAATATTTTGACTGTTGCAACAGTTAATGTCGGCAACAAAAAAAAATTACAATTCTTTTCCTTTCAAAATTTTTTCTGTCGAGAAAAAATTTCCCTTCTCCAATTTTGTAGGGTAAAATGTTCTTTCATGTGATTTAATCATGGTATTTTTCTTACATCGTTCCTTAAAACAATACTTTCGAGACTTTGCCTCTTTTTCTCTAAATTCGTTTTAATAGTTCACTTAATTTGTTATTGAACTCTAACTTCTGAGTTTTGATAAAAATAAATGTAAAACATATTCAAAACTTTATGTTCGTAATGTGTAAGTTTTTATTATTGTCTCTACTTTAAAATTCCACTTCTCAAGAAGACTAACAGCTGTAGATTCATAATGTAAAACTTTTGCCTTTTAACTTTATACGAATTACTATTATTCAAGAATTTTGTATTCAAATTTATATTTTGTATTTTTCTCAAAATTCTACTTTATAAGAAGATATGTTGTTTCCATTTTTAACAATTTGTGACTTTTTCAAAGTTCAATATGTCGCTGAGCTCCAACCTCGGTTAGACGTAATTATTAGATAGTGGACTTGAAGAGTTTCAGCCCCGTATGTTTTTCGTAGATACTTGAATATAGTATAAAGAAGTAAAACATCTCCAGTAAAAATATGATCGTTCAAAAAAAAAGGAAAAAAATTATTTACTGCAATTTTAATATATTTCTAGCAGGAGACTTTCAAAGAAAGGGCTGACTGGAAGTTTTGGGAGTTAGCTGCACGCATGAACTTAATAGAAGAACACTTTTTACTTGGCATTCGATCTCCCTGCCGAATTCAAAAAACCAGGACGTACCAAGACGTAAAAAACCCGCCTTGCAAGACCGCGTTCCCCATAACCCGACATTTTCAAACTCTGCCACTTTAAGTTCACATTAGACAAGTTATTGGAGCTCTACTATATAAATAAGGAAAATTTACTAATTTTTTACGTGTTTATTTATTTACTTTTTTCGGTTAACTCGTGTTTAATTTCGCCTAAATGTATAAAAGGGAGAATGAATGTAATTTATGGGGGTTTTTCCCCTAGTTTTCTGTTGGAACTTATAACAAAGCAGCTTGAATACCTTTTCATTGATCAATGTTTTCAAAATTAACAAAATCTGTTTAGAACAAACAAAAGAATGAAAGTAGTTACACGCTGATCATTAATCAAAGTGATTTGCTGTTATTAACATAATAAAGACTTCGATAATTAACATTCTTCGACTGTTTCTATAGTTCTAAAAAACGAAGAACAAGTAGTTGTACATTTTTTAAGTACAAGTGTCTCTTATTGCTTGATTTTTGAATATATGGAATCTTTGAATCAGTTCCAATTGTATTGATTAGGAAACCGATATATTGCATGTCTATACTTGGGGCTAACCTAACATGAAAATATTGTGAAGGCTTCTCAGATTCTAATGATATCAGCCTTATGAAGCGATAGGTTAGATTTTAATATGTACAGTAGCAACTGCAATTTTATTAATCTAAAAACGTTTCTCTGAGGACGAAACAGAAAATCTGTTCTGAGGCTTTTGCTTTCAGATTGGTAATTTTTTGGAGATAATTTGCATAATACCAGCTTAAAAATAACTCCTTAACAGTTTCATTAAATGCATAAACAACATTTTGACTCATATTGAATCTGAATTTAAAATAAATGTCACTGAAAACGCAACGTTCTTGCAATTGAAGGGGCAAGTGGATAAAGGTGATACGTGACAATTTTTTAAATATCTAGAAAAAGCTTTCAAAAAAATGTTGCATGTTTTTTTTTAATGGATTTGTCTTAATGGGTAAAATGAAGTCATATTCTTAGTTACCAACCATTTCTGTGACTGATACTGATGAACTTATCACCTTCATCCATGATAAAAAGTAAGTTTCAAAAATTGTCACGTATCATCTTTATCCACTTGCCCCTTCAATTGTTCTCAAATGAGAACAGTACTAAAGATGATTTTTGCCCCAGGCCACAGAATTTCATCAATAATCGTTTTATAAAATACAAAGGTGAGGAAATTGTAAAAAAGATTTATTTACAGTGTGTACAAATAGTTTTTCGGAGAAAAAATGCTTAAGCTCTTTTCCTTTGAACCTCCTTTTGTTGCAAATGCGACTGTATGTCGCAGTCGAAAGTGACATTTTTTCTGACGAAGAAATCAGCAATGGTCTTGGGCACTCTTCTGGACAGCCACAGATTGAGCAGGGACATGAGATCGCCCACGACGTAGGAATAGTGGGGGCTAATGGCGCACACCCCTTCCACCAGTCGATCTACGACTTCAGATGTATTGGGCAAGGCTGTTTTTTCGTTGAACTTGCGAACCGAATCCGAGAAAGCACGCAGGTAATCCTCGTCGTAGACTTCGGGATCGTTCCTGACAGCCGGAGAACTGGACCATGTGTTCCGGACACTTTGAAGCACAGTCGGCATTTCGGTCATTGATGTTCTGAAAAATAATAAAAATTAAGTTTCACCTTAAACTTATTTTTAAAACTCAAATAATTAAATATCTGAGAAGAAAAAAAACCATCGACTCAGATGTTTCAATTATTTTTGTAATTAGTTGAATTTTGACCCCTTGAAATTAAATCATGTTTTGTACAATCACAAGTTGCAATAAGACCTTAATCGTTGTGTTTCTTGTTTCTACAAATGCCTGCTGCAACCCGAATTGACTCTCTTTACACCCAACCCCTCTCGACTGTAGAGAATCCTTTTCAAATAAAAACAGTATAAAACACCACAACCTCCGCTACCATGTTCCATTTCCAGGGCGTAGACGTGGAGAAATATTTGTGCACTTGTTTCCAGAAAAAAAACGTAATTTTACACACATAAACCCGCTTTTCCATGTAAAATTTGCTTTAGTTAATCCTTGAAAAAGAAATGAAAGCAAACCGCTGATGATTTGCAACCATGACGACGGAAACTAATCTCTCTTGATAATTTTTAAGAACAACGAGCTAGTTATTTTCATCGTCATCGTAATTTTTCTCATAAGAACATTTTTTTTTTATTTCGTGAAAGCAAAAGGCAATCATAACTGCTTTAAGAAAATCTCTAGGTGGGAAAAACTAAGCGTGTGGAACATTAGTCCCAGAGATAGGGAAATTGTCCGTGTCCTCAATTTTCCCCCAAGCGAATCATATCTATAAATTTATAATGCCTCGTAGGACACGGTAGTCAAAAATGTGCGGTTAGTGAAAGTTATGAACAGAAATAAGGGGTAGAAAGATTGCAATTAATTTTAAGGGAAGTTCACAATTTTTACAGCTGCTAAATCTTTGAATTAAAAAAAGTAGTTTGCTGAAAATCAACGTGCTATTAACTTCGTTTTATGTGCAAACTTCGTAACTTAGGCAATATGGTTATATTAATCGATTGATGAAATAACAAGTAACTCATATGCAATATACAGACAGCCCGGTGATGAGATCCGTTGATTGCAGTTTTGCCCTGGACTCATTAGTCTGGAATGAACGGTAACAGAGCTAGAGGCAAATATCAACTCTTGAAGATGAGACTGATAATAAACTGGTAGCTAAAATAAATTTAGCACATTTACAAGTCCTCAGCACTCTACTTTAAAGCAGAACTGAAGAAAATAAAATCAAACTATTATCCATATACCAGAGCATTTTTTAACATAGGGACTAGGCGACACTAATGTCGCCTAGTGAAGAAAATTTGTCGCCTAGAAAATGCAAAACAGAGTCACTGGGAGACATTGTAAAATCCAACATTCGGTCACTCCTAGTTTTCGTAAACGGAATTCTTACTTTCTCTTTGTTTCCCCTTCCTAAAAGCCTCCACCGCTTCTCCTACAGCCTCCAACAAAACCTGTTCCTTTTATCTGCCCATTGATGTTGGTAAACAGAAAGAGGTGAGGTGACTCCTTCCCATTAAAAACACGCTTCGGATTCCTTTAGCGTGCAATATGATCTCTAGGAATGAGAGCCGCAAAGTTGTATAACATATTATTTGAAATATTAAAAATAATTGTTTTTTTTTTTTTTTTTTGTAAAATTTTATATTTATTTTGGGTTCTGTCTCCCCCACCCCAGACACATTTAATGACAAACAACCGCCCCATGTCGCCCAGTGAAAAATCCTTAAAAAATGCTCTGCCATATACAGTCAAGACCGTTTGATGGAATAGCCAATTTGCGGAGAAAATATAATTCTAATAAATGAAATGCTCCATCATTTGAGAACAAAATGACAAAGAACAACGGTTTGGTGCATTGAAAATTTATTACGTAAAGCGAGATGTTCTTATAACTTATATTCCAATGACCGAGTTCGATTGTAGTTGATGAATTGTGTTAGGAAAGTAGAAAATTAATTGTTTCTTTAAGCAATACTTATAACTTTTAGGTCTAAATTTGAAGTTGACTCAATAAAGACGCTCATAATTTGTGCCGACTTCAAACGTTATGTTTAAAAGTATGCTTTCGAAGTTTATCAAAAAATAAATTTCATACATTTTAACACATTTTTTTTAATTATATGAATGGCAGTTTCATGTTTTCTTCAGGTCTGTTTTTCCCCCATGAATCCGAAAGGGCGTACAGTGCAATCAGCGGCGTGGCCAAAGAGAGGATAGGGGTCATACCCTCCCTCCCCTCTCCATGAAGCAATAAAACTATTTTCTGAGCATACAAACAAGGGCCTGAAAAAACGCCTTTCTGCCTTAAATTGAGAAAATTTTCATATGACCCCTCCCTCATGAAAAATTGCTCATTACGCTTGTGAGTATAACTGGGAAACAAAATATAAGTACGGGGTCTGTCGCGACTTCATACTTTCGTTTTTTAGAAAATACATATAATTTTTTGAAACTATTGCACAGCATACTTACTGATAAGAGAATGGCTCTATTGTAACAACTTTAATCCCAAACTTCGCCATCTCTAGTCGGAGAACATCGCAAAAGGAAGATGTTGCGTGTTTACTCATGCAATAAGCACCAAATCCCGAAAAATTGTAGATACCTGGAAGCATACAAAAAAAAATTATTTCTCTTTTCCTTATCCCTATGCATACGAGAAACTTAATGGCAAAAGACAATTAAAATGTATTGACGTCATTTCACTTTTGCTTGAGGTTATTTTAAATGGCAGAATTAATTATACGATAGTTTAGTGGGTAATTACGCATAAGGAAACAATGTTTTAGTCACGATCTTTGGAGTTAATATTTTTACTTATTTGCGGATGAATTCTGTGGTTTTTTTTTCTTTTTTTTTTACTCATGTTTACGCTAATATAAATCAACTCGCATTACGCGAATTTTTTGTTGAACACTGTCAGTCCTCGTTAAAACGCACTGTAATGAAAAAAATAAATATATTCGTCTTAACCGTAGTTCGTCCTATCCGGAAAACAATACACTACAGACCGCAAGACGGGAATTCAAAACTGGAAAAAAAAAGGAAAAAAAAAACATCAGGGAATACCATTTTCAAAAAGTGAGATAAAAAGAGTATTTTGATATGATGACCCGTAGCTTTTTGGTTTACGATGATAACCCTCCCGGCACATTTTTTTCGTTTTTCTGTTGCGGCACAACCAAATCGATTCTACATCTAATTTTGTCTTTTGATAATGATAGAGGTAATTATTAAAATTTAAGAGATTTCCTCCACGTTGAGATTTTAATATCGTAAATTGCGAACTACTTGGAGTCGCCATTTTGGAAAACGTGTTAAACGATCACAAAAAAACACATTTGTCATTTTTACTTAGTTAGGAAAGCAACCCTGTATTATTTACAGGGGTTCGAGTTTTAAGTCGCCAGATCTCGCCAACTTTACTTTTTTCACTATCTTCTATTGGCACAAAGAAAGATAAGGCTCAGTATTCCAAGTCTTCAGCCACCCCAACCCATTGCCCCTACAGCCAGGTGAACAATAGTGGCAACTTCTAATCCCCTACTATCCCCTGGGGGCGATGGCACTGTGGATATCACCAAATGTAGTCCGTCTTAGCAATTATTCGTTTGAAGCGTTTTCGAATTGACGATGCTCTGCTGTATTATAATGATAATAACAGTATTCGAATTTCTCATTTGATAGCTTAATTCGGAGTTGTTATAGCTAAATTTACCCAGTTTAGACCTCCTTAGAGCTTGTTCTAATTTCTAATAAACGTATGTACTTGAAACTGGATAAACATATTATGCGGACCAAAAAAAAAAAAAATGCAATAAGAAAATCCCATTTCACATTTTCTACCGTCTGGTGGAGTCCTTTGTCTTTTTTTTTTTTTTTTTTCAAATGCAAGTTTGCATGTATGAAGACACACTTTCGTTTTCGCAATTTTCTGAAACAGACAGTAAAGTTTTTTACCTAATTCTACTCAAGTAGAGCTTACCTCCCACACTTGTTGTTGTTACGACTCTTCCTTTGGATCTTCGCAGCAGAGGTAAGAATGCTTGCGTGACTCTGACGACCCCAAATGTGTTGACTTCGAATTGCCTTTTGTACAATTCCAGCGGCATCCATTCTAATTCTCCTCGTTCAATAATCCCCGCGTTATTGACTAGTGCCCACAATGCTAGAAATATATAAAAGCAAAATTAGTTCGAAATAATTTTCTTTCGTAAATGTGAAAAAATTTTTAAATAAGTTTGCGATAGAGGTAGATCTGTTTAAAAAAGTTTCACACATTTATAATTCGGGATATTCCACGATCTCATGCGGCACAATCAGACGCAATAATTTCACCAATATTTTGCTAAAAATCCAAACATTTTAACTTAACGGAAGTAAACACATATTTTTAATTTTTACATATGATACAAAGATACTCCTGACAGTTATATTTTTATCAAATATTTTTGTTAGTTAAAATTTAGTTTTTTTATACACTGCTCGACATTGAAAATGCAACACCAAGAAGGAGTGGTCAGAAATTCATGCAAATTTTACCGTAGACGCACGTCACTGAGTTATGCAAATGATATGAAATGCGCAGCTCTCCGACGCACGTGAAGTAAGATATAAGAGAATGAAGTTGAAAAGTGGGGTATGTTCATGTTGGTTTTTCTGCCAGACAAATTATCGGAAGGATACGTATGATAGGAGGAAATGCCACGCCGTCCTCAACGAAGACACTTCCAGCATATAGACGACTTTACAAGGGGTATGGTGATCGGACTGAGAAGGGGAGGTTGGTCCATACGTCAAATTGCAGCTGATACCCACATGGATGCAAGCACTGTGCATCGGCTGCGTCGGAGATGGTTGGAAAGAGGAAATATAGCCACATTGAGGGGTGCAGGTGCAGCCAGAGTGACGTCAGACCACTTGGATCAACGGATTCACCGACAAGCTGTGGCGGACCTGCAAGTCACTTGTACGTCGATTCTGCAGCACGTGCAAGGTACCCTGGATGTTCCTGTGTCGACCAGAACCATTTCCCGTCGACTGGTTGCACGTGGCCTGCAATCACGGCGCCCGCTAAGAAGACTGCCATTGACCTCACAGCACAGACTCCAACGTTTGGAATGGTGCCGGAGCAGAGCGACGTGGATGGCAGAATGGCAAACCGTAGTGTTCTCAGATGAATCCCGCTTCTGTTTGTCCAGCGATAGTCATCGCATACGTGTGTCGTCGACGTGGAGAAAGATCGAATCCGGCAGTAACTGTGGAACGCCCCACAGCGCGACAACGTGGCATAATGGTTTGGGGCGCTATTGCATACAATTCCGTATCACCTCTAGTTCGTATTCGGGGCACTATGACGGCCCAACGATATGTAGATAATGTACTGCGGCCGGTGGCAATCCCCTACGTTCAGGGTCTGCCAAATGCAATTTTTCAACAGGATAACGCCCGGCCTCACAGTGCTCGAATCAGCCAACATGCTCTACGAGGTGTACAGATGCTTTCCTGGCCACCATACTCTCCTAACTTGTCACCAATCGAACATGTGTGGGACGTGATTGGACGCCGTTTGCAGAACCTGCCACTGCCTCGTTCAGAGGACGAACTGTGGCAAATGGTTGAAAAGGAATGGAGTGCCATCCCTCAGGACACCATCCGCAGGCTTATTGACTCCATGCCTAGACGTGTTTCTTCGTGCATCGCTGTCCGCGGTGGTCCTACTTCTTACTGAGCCGACGCCGTCCTCGCTCTAAATTTTGCTTATTTATTTTGAAATAAATATCACTTATTGTTCCATGCTGTCTCTGTCTTCTTACCAAATTTCATCAATTTCTGACCACTCCTTCTTGGTGTTGCATTTTCAATGTCGAGCAGTGTATGTATCACGACAGCCTCTTGTTACAAGCTTTATGAATAAGTTAATTTTTTGCTCCGTTAATCAGCAATAACAAATTCAACAAAATAAGTTGTAGATTATGAAAGTTAAGATTCCTATGCAAATGAAACTTGTCTCATTTGTTGAGAAATAATTTCTGTGGCTTGGTTCTAAAAGGGCCTAAGTCAAAAATGTTAGTTTCGAGAAAAAGGCGATGAAAGATATTTCAGATTTTTTAGAATGCTATAACTTTCTTATATTAAGATTCCCATTATTATTTTTTGGTATTTGTTTATTGTTAGTGTAAAGAAACATTATTTTATCATATGAAATTTTTTATATATTATATTATATGTTATATAAATACATAATATATATAATAATTTATATAATATATTATATTGACATTGGCCTTTGTAGAATTAGAGTTTTACTAAATTGGAAACTTTTGATGTAAATAACAAAGAATGTGAAAAAATTGACATTGGCCCTTTTAGAACCAAGCCACAGATTTAAATTGTTAAAAATGTTATGTATAGAGCTATTCTATGCAAAAGTAGCCATTTTGTCCCACACGTGATGGTTCACATTTTTCATTAAAAAGTCTTATATTATCTTATTTTATCTTATTACTAGCTTATTACCCGGCGTTCCCCGGGTGCTTATTAATACAACATAGTTAATTATAATTGCTTTTAACTTATTTCATGCTAAAATGAAATAGGTGAGCCTTAAATGGATAATTCATTGTTAATCGTAATATTTGTTGGAATATACTCATATTTAAACGTGTCAAATTTTATCAATTTGTATGCTTAGAGGCTTATCTCTATTACTCTATATATTCAAAATTGAAAGAAAATGGCCATGTTGAGACAACAAATTTGACTTTTGAGCTTTTTGAATTTTTTTTTTTATTTATTTCAAAACCCCGCCCATTTGAATTCTAGTGCATTAAGGAACCTCTGTGCCAAGTCTGATGAAAATCCGACGAAAACTGGATTTGTATAAGGAATAAACATACGGACAAACATACCTACAAATATACATACACAGGGGTGCCCACAGAGCGGGATTATGATGGCGCAAGTTGCGCCATCAAAATTTTCGGGGGGATTTTTTTAAACCAATGTATTTGTTTATTTAAATTTTTTGTTAATATATTTTTTTTAATTTAATTTATCCACTGATTTTTTAATAAAAATTATTCATTAATTTATTTTTTTAATTTAAATTATTTATTTATTGTTGTTATTTATTCATTTATTGTTTTATTTTGTGTGTGTGTACTTGGAATGCCTGTAAGAGAAAAAAAGCGATTCTATTCTGCCCATACTTAGTATAAAAAAATTAATATATAAAAAAATAGTTTTATTTAAAAAAATAAATAATATTTAAAAAAAAAAATAAATAATATTTAAAAAAATAAATAATATTTAAAAAATAAATAATATTTAAAAAATAAATAAATAATGTTTAAAAAAAATAGTGCAAAAAAAGCAGTAAAAATAAAAAGCACAAGACGGTTGCGAAAAATTTTGGGGGGGAATTTGCGCCATTGAGTATGGGGGGGAATGGGAACCCCTGTACATACATCCATTTTTATGTATATAGATTTTTAATGAAATATATTCACGTGCGGAACAAAATTACCGTTCTCCGCGGATTGGCCGATTCGTGGAAAAGAGATCCCATAAGAAAAAGAAGTTCTAGTTCTTAATCCCTGAGAGCTAAAAGTCGTCATGACCCAGTTGGATTGAGCAAGGTAAGGGCTTCTCATTCCAAAGCCATTGATTTTCTTGAAGTTTTGTGAAACTTCCCACTTTCCCTCAACTTCTCATTACATACCGAGAGGGTCACCCAAGAATAAATCTTGCTCTGATAGCAGCTACATCTCTTACACCTTATAACGTTACTATAGGCCATTTTTTCTACAAAAAATTACCCCTTAAGTGTCGGATTAGTTAAAAACTTTTCAGAAGTGTTTTCGAAATTTGTTTCTTGCTTAAATCGCGGGGTATATACGTTTGAAAATCAAATTCTAACTTAAGTATGCTTTTTGGTTGAAAAACCATTAGGAAAGATTGGACTAAGGCTACAGTGGACACAAAAAATTATTTTTTTTTCAATTATTTATCTATATGTCTAAAACTTTGTGTTCTTGTATTATTGTATACAAGCGGAAGGTAACGCGGAAAAACTAGAATTTTAACAGACACTCTTGAGAAAGAACAGATTGAATAAAAGAAACGTCAAACTATCAAAACGTTCGAAGAAATAATAGAATCAAGTTCTGAAAGCTATTTTGAGATACCGTATGCAGATTCCAGTGAAGATGATGCAATGCTAGAAGAAATTATTCAATACAAATAAAAGAAAATTATGAAAGACTTAACAGAAGGAAGCTTTTTACTAACCAGATCAGCAAGAAAAAAGAAAATTTCTTATTTTGTATCGGAAGTTATATAATTAGTTTGATGCGAATTAGAAATAAAGTTTTACAAGAATTGTGGTAACACAGAAAAGTTTATCATAGAAAAAGAAGATATTGATGACATTGAGATAGCCCTACCTCCACCAATTAAAACTGAACAATCAGAGCGCCAACTTTGTCAAGTTTTTTTTTGCTGTAGATTTCAGAAAATACAACATTTGCTTTTAAATTTACTTTTTTAAAGGTGGCCCAAGGTACAACACTATGTGGCCCAAGGTATAGCACCATATTGCACCTCAAGTCATTTTACATTTTCTTACTTCATTACATTTTACCACTTTATTTCAAACTAGCGGTACCCGCACGGCTTTGCCCGTGGTATAAAATTAAAAGTTCATTTGTAAAATAAATGATATAGCAGAAAAAATACTCTGTTTTAGTTAAAATTCAACTTTCCTTCCTTCAAAGTATGATATAAAAATTTGGTTTGGACCCCACACTACTTCCTTTTACGTGTAAATTTCTTAGTAGATACCTTAAGTGCTAAAATAGTGCTTGGAGGGAGCAAGATAAGAATTCAAAGATTTACATTCCTAGTTTGCCACGAAACAATGCAAAAAAATGTTTTACAATGATTAATCTCCTAAATATCGCCGATTTTAACATCATTCAGTGAATTTTTCGTAAAATATCGCCTATAGCGCCAAATTGAATCCAAATAAAAAAAAAAAAAATCGCCAAATTTCTCTCCAACTTAGCGATACGTCGCCAAATTGGCGTCAAACACTTGGTGGCCAAAAGCATGGCGATATATCGCCAAGTGGTCGCGCCAATTCATATCACTTTTGTCTGCATTGAAATTAACACTGATTAATCCCATAAAAGGGGTAAAACAAACCCTTGGGGACATTCGAATGCAACCCCAAGGGAAGGTGCATAAAAATAAGTCAAAAGAGAAAATAAGAACAATTTTGTTGCTCACAGAAACCAACAGAAATCTTACCAAAGTTTAGAAGAAGAAAGTTTTCTTTCCTAACTTCAAAAATAAAATAATACATTTTCCAAAATGACACACTTTAGAAAGAATATTGCAATATCGCAATTTAAACGATATTTTTATAATTTACCGAGTTTCAATTCCTTAAAAACTGAGAAAATAAAAACAGCCGATTTTTAACAGCTAAATAACTCATTTTAATAAGGTTAGGAGTTTGGATTGTTACAAAAACAAATACATTTTGAAAATTATTAAGGGAAAAAGAACGAAACAAAAAAGGTACTAAAACGTAACCATGGTAACAACATGAAAAGTTCATTTCCGGTTGTGATAATATATTTCATTTTATCTTTATTTTCAAATTTTATTCTCAAGCTTAACCACTTCAGAATCGTTTGGCTTGCTTTGCTCTAGGTAAGCCTTGAATTTCCGGGATTCCAAAAACAATTATTATAGCTCTTCTAATGCTCGCAGAAACTTCTAACTGATATCATTTTCAGCAGAAAATTTTAAGCTTTCGAATGACATAAGACTTGAAAATGTGTATGAAATATTTCTTTGAATTTGTATGAAAAATGAGCTAAGAATTACAATAGAAAAAGAACGAAATAGAATTTTCGAAAAAACGCTTCGAGACGCACACACTCATGATACGAACTAATTTTGTGCCAAATTTTAAGTATCGATCGAACGGTTTTGGCGTTACGTGGATCATAGACAGACAGACAGACCAACCTTCAGCTTTATTATTAGTAGAGATAGAGATACCTTCTTTAAAGCAAAAATATACTTTAAGAAGCCAAATGTATGAGTGTTCTTTCCCTATAAAAAATGAATATATACAAGTTAAATACGTATCAAGAAACAACTCCGAAAATAAATGGCCCAACGTACACCTTCCCTTACCTTGATTTTGATTTGAAAGATTTTAACGATTACTCAGTGCATCTCTCTCTCTTTGTACTTTTAGATCATTCTTTTCTTGAAGAGATCGGGTAGTAACTGGCAGATACATTTTTAATCGCTATTTTTCTTCCAATCAGTTGCCTTGTGGCCATCTCTAATTTTGCTCTTTACAAAATTATACAAAACTTACATGCAACTATTGCCGAAAAATGCAATTTTTTCATAATTTTCACTCAGTATTTCTGCTGCTTTTTATGCGTTGATTTAACAGTGTCTTTAGTGTGTGTTTTATTCGTTACTGGCAGCAACAGATCAGTTTTGTTCTCATCTTGGTTCAGAAAACTTGAACCTTTCCAAATGAAACCATAAAGTGTTTAAGGGATTAAAAAGAAAAGAAATTATCGTAAATTTAAGTCGAAACTTATGTATAAAATTAGAATGATCACCACTATAAAATACCAAAAATCCTCGAAAAAAACAGTCATCACTTCTCCAACGGAATTGTATGCCTGCCGTACGCCTGGCAGTGCTCAGAATCTAAAACTTCTGTTTTGTGCTGCTTTCTTTCTTGCAATCCCAATTTTGCCGACTCAAATTTTCCGTGAAATTCTGAAATCTCACTGTACGCTGCTATATAGCTCATATCCTCCGAACTTGTATTCAAGAGATAATTCCAGCGATTTTAGCTTCTTATCCTTGCTTCTTTCCAAAATCTCAAATTAATTTTTTTCACTGCAGACAATTAACCAATCAAATAAACTTTAAACTGTACTAAAGATTTAAATTGTTCAATGGTAATGTACCTATTCAATATCGTTGTTATTGAATATTAGTTTGAATTCCTTGTTAAATAAACATAGCTATTTCCCAGGATTGTAACTCTTCATCCATTCAACATGTCTCTAGTGTGTTTTACCAAACATCAAGCTTCTTCAAGATATGAAAAGAAAACTTATTTTTAAAGATCTCCCAGAGAAAAAATCACCAGGCTTTTCTTCGAATCCCGAAAGCAGAATACTGCTAAATCGGCGACGTACGTCGCAGAACAGACATCGGGGCTGCGGAACAATTCTGTTCAAAATTGAGCTACAAAAAAAAAAAAAAAGTTCGAAAACGCGCGTAAAAAAAAAAAAAAGTTATCGTTCGAAAGCAAAAAAAAAAAACGCTTCGTTCGTAGCCCATGTCTCGCAGAGCAGCAGGCAATAAAACCGGCGCCGTAGCCAGTGCCGTGAAAATTACCATATAGACCACAGCAGACGTGCGGACGACTTGACTTGAGCTTCTGAGGACCTTCCTGTTTTTTCCGAAGAACTTCAGTGATGACACTTTGCGCAGGCTTCGTTTGAAATTCTGCAGTCCTTCTTATTTGGACCGCAGAACTTTAGCTACGAAACTTGCAGTACACATTCGTTATTCAAATAATGTTTCCAACGATTATTTTTTTCCGCATGAGAATCGCGGGGACGCAAACTTAGTCTGAAATTCTGCAAGCTTTCACATTTTGGCCGCAGATCTTAAGTGACGAAGCTTGCGGTAGAGGTATACAAATCAGTTCTTCAAATTATGTTTGAAATTTTTTCGCAAGAGAATCGCAGGGGCGCAGGTTTTCAATTGAAGTTTTGCAGGTCTTTACATTTTATCAGCAGAACTTCAGTGACGACTCTTCGTAGCATATATTACATATTCAGTTATGTTTAAAACCATGTTTCCTCATGAGGGGATCGCGGGGACGCAAGCTTCGCTTGAAATTCTTCGGGCTTTCACATTTTGACCGCAGAACTTCAGTGACGAAGTTTGTAGTACAAATAGTTTTTCAAATTATGTTTAAAACAATTAATTCTTCCGCGTTGAAGAGTCGCGGGGAGCGGGATTCGTTTGAAGTTCTGCGGGGTGCCTACACATTTTATCCGCAGAACTTCAGTGGCGAAACTTGCAGTACAAACTATAGTTATTCAAATTTTGTTTCAAACAATTAATTCTTCCGTGTTAATCGCGGGAAAACAGGCTTCGTTTGAAATTCTGCGGGCCTACACATTTTATCCGCAGAACTTCAGTGACGAAACTTGCGGTACAAATTTCATATTCGACAATGTTCAAAACATTTTTTCCTCGTGAGAGAATAGCGGGAGGGGGGGGGGGGGTACTCGCCTGAAGTTTGGCGGTCTTTCACATTTTGGCCGCAGAACTTCAGAGACGAAACTTGCAGTGCATATCAGTTATTCAAATGATGTTTAAAACTATTAACTCTTCCCCTTGAGAGAATCGAAGGGCGCAGGCTTCGCTTTAAGTTCCACAGGCTTTTACATTTTGGCGACAGAACGTCAGCAACGAAACTTCCAGAACAAATTGGCTTTTCAAATTTTCTTTAAAACAATAAATCGTTACTCATCAATAAATGGCGGGAGGGGAGGGTGTTCGCTTGAAGTTCTCATCACGTTTTGACCGCAGAACTGCTGTGACGAATCTTACAGAACAAATTAACCTTTGGGATCCGGGCTGTTCATATTGTAACGAGTCCGTAGCACCTTCAACTTTCTTAAATAATCATTCCAATCTTGAGGAAGTAACTATAAATTTATTTACAAGTATGTACACTTAGTTACAATAGGAGCAGGAAACAATTACTAAACATCCAGCACTTAGGCAACAAACAGTACACTGTACTCTCAACAGTAACTCAGCACCACGTATCTAACGTGAACAGTAATTAAGAAATTACAAAAGCAAAACAAACATTCGCCCAAGCGAATAAAACGAGCCTCTCAGAAATCAAATCTGAGAAAAACTGTGTTCAAGGCAGTTGGACAGCCATTTATACTCGGAAGGAAATTTCTACAACATTCTAGCAAAATCCGGAGTGTTCGATTCATTCACAAACTTAAATAATCCATTCAAGATTTTCCAGAGATAAAAAGAAAAACCCACAATATTACAACTCAGAGCGAAAATGTCTTCATGCTTATTAAAGTTAGGGGAAGTGCAAAAACTACAAAATGTTACAGGGTCTGTATACAAATGGTAAAAGTGATATCTTCAGATACTTTTGCAACATGTCGCCAGATAAAACCAAAACTAGTGACAATGGTGCAAGGCAGGAAAAATAACAACTATTTACAAGATTTGTAACAATATGGAAATTTTTCTTTCGACCAGGTAGTACGACAGTTGAACCACAGACTTATTTTCCACTGAAAAGAGAAGGTATAAACTGTCATACAAGACGTATGAAACCTTGAAAAAATCCCGGGCTCCAAAGGGTTCGAGTGAAAATTTGAACACAAATAAATTGAAACTCAATAAAAGAAATGATTAGTTGATGAAAATTATTTAAATTGATAATCTTAATATAAGTAAAGAGTTTCAGACATGGTTTGTACCATTTCCGCTGGAATGACCCATCTCCATATATTACTAGCAGTACCCGCACGGCGATGCCCGTGCAACAAATGTAAAGGAAGTTAACTAAAGAAAGTTTAATTCACTCTAACCCTCTAAAGTAAAATTATTATATTTGATTCAAATGTGCTCCCCAACCTTTTGAATTCCACTAAAAGTCATATTAAAGTTTAAATCAATTCGCCAAATAAACGTTTCAATGGAACTTTTGAGATAACTGTAGTGGCAAGATTTTCGAAAACTCTCAACGAACACAGCAATTTTGCCCTTGAAGTTTAACATAATCCACCGATTTAACCGTAATTTCAATGTAAAATTGGTCGCCAAATTTAAATTTATTAACATAGGGAACCGATTGTGTCAGGTAGCTCAGCCTCAACCATTCTTCCATGATTTTAATTTGAACATTTAAAGGCAAGAAATATAATGTTATTCGCAACATCTCTTTGAAGTGATTACAATCTATAACAGTAACCCTCAAATAAGCAAGATTTCCCTGGCTGGGAGGTTTGGTAAATTTCCAGATTGTTGCCAAACTTTACGACGCCAAATACGAAGAGTAACTTCATAGCGGTGTTACCGAAAATGTCAGAATGGAACTATTAAAAATTTAAATTTGGCGACATTATATACATGTTTTAAACATGCAATAAAATACTTTTTAGACTGCAAACAACTACTGTTCCTTCACAGAGCGTTTTCTTTTTCTTTAATTTGGAGAAAGAAGTGTTTCACTGGCTGGGAGGTTTGGTAAATATCCCTATTGTTGCCAAACTTTACCACGCCAAATATGAAGAGTAGCTGATAGCCATCGCTATTTTTTTAACAATAATAGTTTCATTCTGACATTTTTGGTAACACCAAATTTGAGGAATTCAACTGAATAAATTTAAATTCCCTCCGACCCCTCTGAACTAAAATTATTATATCCTTTAGTTCAAATGCGCTCCATCTTTTAAACTGCACTTAAAGTCATGTTAAAGTTTAAATCAATTCGCCAAATAAATCAAAAAGACAGAAAATTAAGAAAGAAATAAGATATATTAAGCATTCAAATTGAATAAATTTTCAAGGCTTAAATCTATACGCACAATTTTAACCACAAAGTAACTTCAAGGACAAAAGAGCAGCTGATCAGGAAAATGGACCTAGTACCATAGTTGAGCGTACATAGTTAAGCCTTGAAAATTGACTAAATTTGATTAATTAATATCTCCTGTCCTAATTAACGGACAGAAACGTGCTAAAACTTTTCTTTTTCAGAAAAAAAAACCCTTTCCAACGATATATAATGTTTTGGGGTGGGGGGAGGTTTTCCCCCCTCAATTATGGCGGATACACCAAAAATGAGACTAATTAATTAATTTAAAAATAACTAATTCGAAATTAAAAATTTGGCGTTCGAGGTGCACGAGGGCGGGGTACGTTCGAATTTTTGAGCCAAGTTTCAGGTCCGTAGGTGCTGTGGGGGCTTCTGGCCAGCGGTTACAAACGAACAAACAAACGAACAAACAAACAAACAAACACCGTCATCTTTATATATATAGATTTCTCTAAGCCGAATCCTATACCCGGTCGAAACTCGCTCATTTTTTTATCGAATTGCAAGAAAATTTATGATTTTGAAGCTTATCCCGCGGACTATTGACGAAAATTAGACCCACCCTCTAAAAAGTGTCGGTTCGTTTTTTATTCGAACTTCAATTTTTGGGCACAAAATTGACTCTATCTAGCGAAATAATTGTCGTATCGTCTCCATTTTGATTTCATTCGAAAGATTAAAAAAAATGCGTTCTTTAGAACGTTTCTCCGCTAGCGCCGCCCCAGCAAGCAAAATTTCTTGCATCAACCTTGACAGATCTTGACATTGAACTGACAGCGTCAATATTGCACAATTTTGTACTGCATATAGATTGCATACAGATTTAAAAATCAATAATGCTATAACAACACGTGTGTAATATTACATACATCTTAACATATCAACACTGAAACGTGCTGTAAAATCAACATTGCACACATGTTGTCAGCATCAGGATTTTATAGAATTTGTTGAACTGGAGCACTGATTTCACGCTGCCGCCAGCAGCAATTTATTGATGCTTCAAAGGCAGAGCCCACCCTGACATTCGACTGACATAATAAGGCTGCATTCACCTTGACAGTCAACATTGGGGCAAGGAGAGTAACATCATTCGCGCACAATAGGAGAGAAGCGCATGCGCGGATTTTACACCCGGCATTCCGATTTTTTCCTTCAATGCGAAGCGAGCGCTGCACGTGGGGACGTGGATACGATTTAGGCTTCGTTAAAATTCGGTTGCTTCATTGTTGTGTGCAATATTATTGCTTTTTATTTGTGATCCTATTACTGCATTTATTCAATGACGCGGCAATACAATCCATATCGCGATCGATTAGCGATCAATTGCAGAAATGGATGACAATAAAGATTTTTGTTTCTAAACGTGGCTGACAACAAGGGATTACACGCAAAGATTTTATCATAATTACTCTTCAAGCTCACGAGTAAGCAAAATTTTATTCATTAACTATTGATGTTATTCTTTAAGATAAATTGATTTTTTGTCTAAACAGTATTTTTAAAGCTGACATCAATCTATAGAATGTAACTTGAATTTTATGTTGATTATCTCGGTGCAATTAATGCTCCTCAATTAATTCTAATTAGGCATTTTATGTCTTTGTAGTAAATAAAAGAATCATAAATTTAAGAATAAATCAATATATAAGAAGTCTATGAATTTTAAGATGTTTAGTTAATCCAAAATCAATGAAGTAATTCTCATTATACTCAATTAAATTGTAAATTGTACAAAAAAATTACTTTATGTGACTCTCCATGTCAGCTTTAGAAACGTCCTTAAGCTAAAAAAAATAATAATTCATCTTGAAGAATAAAAGGAATAGTTAAAGAATGGAATTTACTTCCTGAATTTGAAGTGAAAATAACAAAGAAATAATAAGAATAAATAAAAAAGAAACACCCTGCAAACGTACTGATTTTGCACTGCATAACAATACGTGTGCAGGGTGACAAAAGCTGCATACAGACTAATTTCACACTGTCATATCAGTGTATCCTGCCATTTCAATGTTAAGATAATGTGTATGCAGGATTACAATAGCAACCACTTCTTGCATGCAGATTGATTTCACACTGCTATGGCAGCAATTTGATGCTCCAAAGGCAGAGCCCACCCTGCCATTCGACTGACATAAGGCTGCATACACCTTGACAGTCAACATTGGGGCAAGGCGCTGACAGCTCTTAGAGAGTAACATAACATTATTCAGGCAGTATTTAGGCAAGATTAGATTGGCTGACGCGTTAACCTGTATGCAATCCTGAGGCAAGATATTTTGCTTGCTGGGGCGTAACGAGAATCTCGAAAATCCACGTTTAAGCGACTTATAAGCGATTAAAGTTTGAAAAAGTTAAATTTTTTGCTCAACTGTTAAAATCGTTACATTGTTATTCAAATCAATTTTAAATGCGACATTTCAAGCCAAGGCTTAGCTCGGTAAACCCTAATTGTAACTTTTATTGTTTCAAAATACTATGGTAGTTTTGCGATAACGTTAGTATTTAGTTAGTAGTAGCCTTGGGTATTTGATTTTAATATAGGGTACCACTTTTGTAGTAGTTGTAAAAGTGAACGTGTCTTTGATCTCTTTGAAAAGTTGTCAAGGCCTTGTCACACGATCCAACTTTTCCCCCGATTCCCTCCAATTCCGGGCAACACCAACTTGCCTCAACTACTTTGGCCAACACTGACGTCATCATTTCTATTGTCCGACGCTTGTCCAATGAAAGCCGGGTTCACACTAGCCCCGGACGGACAGAAAACGGCCCGGAAAAACGGTGGCGTCTCCTCGTTGCCATGGAGATGGTCCGGGAGAAACGGTACCGGGCACTATTCAACTGGTTGAATAATGCACGGGCCCGGGTGAAACGGATGCTTTCATTTGGCCAATCACAGTCTAGCATGTAAAGATCGCTTCGGTAAGTAATGGAGGCCAATATTTATCTGGTTCTGAGGTAGGTTAGTGCAAAAGTTGTCTCTTGATCATGTTGTGATATTAATTATTTTCAGTGAAAATTCAAACATATAGAATTTGAAGAAAAAGTTTGATCTAGTGTAATTGAATATTCAAACGACAAGAACAATAAAATATGAAACGAATGTAAAACTTGTACATGTTTTGCCACTTGCTTCGTTAGCATTTTCAGAATTTCGCTCTTGTTCTATATTTTAAGTGTCGGTGGTCATTTTTCAAAAAAGATATTTTTCTGAAGTACTGAGCTATTTTTTGTATCATATGGAACCTGACAGCAATTAAATATAGTCAACACATCATCTTCAAGCTTCTCTACGTCTGAATTTATATAATACCGAATATATATATGTATATTTTAGAAGGAAGATGATGGAAAAATGAAAAAAAGGGAACAGTTCCCGATGGCTACTCTTTTCAATTGACTAGAGTTTCTTCTAGCTTTAGATTAGATTAGCTTTCAGGACTCCCTTAAAAGAAGACAATGGGGATATAAATATGATGCATTCAGGTAAGTTGCTGTACATTTATTTACATTCGATATAGTAAGTTTCCATCCCGTCATATTTTGAATTTAAATGTGTTAAAATTCTAAGGATAAAAGTTCTTGCTCTTTTATAGCTTTATGAACACTGAATGTTTCTTATTATCTTTGATTTTCACTACTTGTGATTAACAAGAAGTAAGGTTGGAGAGTTCCTGACTTGAGTTCAGCAATGAACTTCAAATGGTTGGTGACAAAATGTATAAAATGTAACAAACAGAATTCTGGTAGTCAAAATAGCAAGATTTGTTTCATTTTATGAGAAAGGCTGCAGTCTGTTTCTTCATTGTGAGAGAAAACCCTAAAATTTTTAAAGAAAAAAAATCTCGAATTTTTGTGAACAAAGTGTTTTACCATATTTTCCGAGAGGTAATCCAAGGTACCATGTACGTGCAGTTTTTAATTTCGCATCTTGTTTTTTTAAGTATTTCCCAATGTCAAATCTGTGCAAAAACTGCTGAAAAAAATTCAGTGATTTTGAGTTTTTTGTTTCCATAATGTTTTTCTGTAAGATGAAATCGAGAAAAAACTCAGTGTCCCGTTCTGGAAAATTGTGAAATGACGTGACTGCATGTAATGATTTTACGTATGTATGACAAAATTTGTTGAAGTTGTTTGTTAAGAAATTTGATAACAACTAAATTCTTTCACTGAATTTCCTTTTTATGTCGTAATGAGTGAGCGCATATTACATGTGCATGTTGTCAAATTATGAGAGGATATTGGCAAAAAAAAGGCAGGTTTGATAGCGTAAATTTTTCTCGTCTAAATCACAAGATTTTCTGTTTTTTTCTTTGGTGGCAGGAATTTATTAGCAAAAAAAAAAAAACAATTATGTCCCATAACTTGTGAACTAATATTTAAAATGGACATAATTAAAAATTTACTTAATACTTTTAATAGTATAATGGAAAAAGGAATTAGATGAGGATACCATTGCCTCAAGTAGGCAATGGCGTAGTTAAGAAAAAAAGGGGAAAGGCAGGGGTGATAAGGCTAGTTTTAGCTCTTTTTTATTGTCAAAAAAGGAAAGTATCTGAGTTTTGAAGGAGGATAGTTCCCTAAATCCCCCCTCCCCCTAGATTTGATCCCTGACAGTAAATGTCAAAAAAAAAAAAAAAAAAAAGAAAAAAGAAAAAAAAAGAAATATTTCTTTAGAAAGTTGCTTTTTTTTTCCAATTTAAATTTCAGCACATGAATAACAAATTAAAAGTCTTCTATAAGAGGGTACGGAATGTGTTATCTGAAACTCTTTTAAACTCTAGGTGGAAAACTTTATCTGTTGTATATTGTCTACATATGTGTGATGAGTTGAAGATAAAATTCTACTTCCGTGAATTCTTTTCGGGGCCCCCAGAGTCGTGGAGGCCCTTAGCATTTGCAACATGCTAAATCTGCCGCTGTCTGATCTCCCATCGAGTGACTTCAATCTATTTCTAACTTTGAAGAAGAATCTCGGCGGAATGCGAGTGTTGTCTCCGAATGTTGTGCAAACAAATTCAGAGAGAGAGGTCAATGCAATGCTGATGTCAAACAAGCTGTGAAATATTTCTTCCGCATGCGAATAGTTAAGTTTTTCCTGGATTGCTCTGCGAAGCTTGTCAAGCAGTATGACAAATGCATCAATATCTTTTGTACTTATATGAAAAAATAAAGTTATGTTTTATCTATAACTCTCATTCTATTTTTTAACTTTCATTCATAACTCTGAACACAATCAACCGGAGAAACATATTTTCCTGACTTTCTTTTGTACAAAAGCACTTTTTAGGGTTTTGGTTTCAGGGTCAGTGTTAAGCCTACAATGTTTGTTTTCCTCACTATTTCCCTAATTACATTTATTAACCTAAACATATGAAGCATTTTCTTTCATTGTTAGTTGTTGAAAGCACTGAGCAGAAATTTCTGCAATAAAAAAGATTATTTTTTAGCATGAAAGTGTATCGATTATTTTGTACAGTTTGTACTGCGACAGCATAGATTTTATCATTTGCAATAAAGCTGCTTGTAACAGTCGAGTCTCAATAGCTCGAAGCCCTCAAGAGCCGCCTAAAAGCTTTGAGTTATAGGAAGTTCCCGCAGCCTTCTCGAATGTTTAGGACCCAAAAAAGGAAGTAAAGGAATGTTCAAGTTATCAAGACTGAACTGCATACAATTAGGTCAAAACTACAATATAAGTCAATTGTTCGTAAAATCAAAATATTTTGCTTGGAAGAAATTTTATTATTGTTAAATCTTGCTATCTCGAGTAGTTTTCAGTAATAAACCAAGTTTATATTTTATCCGAAATTTATTTTGCTATAAACTCTAATACATTTTAAAGTGAGTCAAGTGAAACTACTGTATCAAAAATCACCATGAGCAAAGCTTGACTATTTATTTTTGAAACCACTCTCTGTTAAAAAAAAATAAGCATTCTCTTATTCTATAATTTCACTTTGGAGATCATCGTACCATCGGTTTTGAATCATTTACTGACATAATTTGACGAAATTTTTGCTATATATTATACCGAGTCAAATACTTTTTCCATTTGCTTGCTCTTATTAATCCTGAAATTTAAATCATTTAATATATCTTCGGAAATGTAGAAATATCGGCATGTGTAAAATCCCATTAAGCTGCAGTTTTTTGCATTTATACGAATATCATAAAAATATCATTAGTTGTTGTTAGCTACAAATTGATAACGCTGTCTGCTTAAGAAGTTGATGTCTAAATACAGCACCGATAGGCCGACAGTAAGCGATTTGATTGGTTATAAAGTTTCTGCCCGTGACAGATTTTCTGCAGTGTGAATTGACAACCGTTTTTCCCGGCCCGGGTGACGTCACTCCGTGTCCGGGCCGTTTTCCGTCCGTCCGGGGCCAGTGTGAACCTGGCTTTAGTCCAAGATTTTGCGCGAGGAGCGATAAAATTGAGCCGAATTGCTTTTCCGACCAATAGGAGAGCTCTGCAGAAATTTGTCACAGATCGGCGCCATCAGGAGTGGCCAGCTTAACGGGATAAAAATTTTTTTCTAGCAGACGATATTGCATGGCAACCCTACACAGCAACGATGACGTAGTAGGAAAACAAGCTTGGAGTTGGTCGAAATTGAGGATTGCTCCAAGTTGGAGTAGCTCCACATTGCATCGTGTGACAAGGCCTTTCAGAACGACGGCAGTAGATGGCGATGTTGTGCAAATGAAGCCAATAAAAATTGTCGTATTAAATTTTAAGTTTAGAGTTTTTTTTTTTTTTTTTTTTGCGGAATTCCGCACGGGTCACCTAGTATATATATATATATATATATATATATATATATATATATATATATATATATATATATATATATATATATTCAATTTGGTTGCGTTTCCTTAAATTCTAATTTGCAGTACATTATATGAAAAAATGAGAAAACACTTTTTGGTAACATTTTATGACGGCAAATACAGGGTGTCCACTCCAATCGTGGACCAATAGCTAATTTCTAAACCGTTAGAGATAAGCATAGAGTTTATTTAGGAAAAAATCTCCAAATTACGAAAGGAATTTTGGGTCTATTCAATGTTTTTCAAAAAATCAAATTTTGAAAGAGTTACGAAATTTAAATTTTTATACAGCCCCCCAGTCCTATCAATCATATTTAGTAAAACATTCTTGACACTGTAACGTTTAAAACTAAAAAAAAATCACTCTTCTACCACAAAAATTGACCGAGTTATGACGTTTTGAAAAATCAAGATTTTGAAGGATTTCGCATACGGTCCCTTAAGCGATCTCTCGATGCCGTCATGAAATAATGCAAAATTTTGATTTTTCAAAACGTCATAACTCGGTCAATTTTTGTGGTAGAGGAGTGATTTTTTTTTAGTTTTAAACGTTACAGTGTCAAGAATGTTTTA
>JAXGGA010014049.1:0-33248 GCA_038373865.1 Uloborus plumipes
TTTTTTATACAGAAATATGCTGCTAGATATTTGGAAGTCTAAAACCTCTATCGGTATAGCTACAGAAGCTTTAGTATTATTTTTTACTTCAATCAAATATGTTATTGATTTGGTTCCAAAAGTGTTTAAATTGATAACCATCTATTTAAATACTTATATTTTTACACGCTCAGCAGAACGTTCGCTTAGAAGATAAAGAAGGAATTTGCGCATCACCATGCGCCATTGAAAATTGAATACGAATAAAATTCCACAAATCCATAAATAGGAATCATAAGAAAAACTGAACCTCGAAACTGTGGCAAGCATTTTAATGAAATGATTTTCTCACGACTTTTTTCAAGAGGAAAATCAAAGATGTTCAACGTAAGTTCTTTGTTTTACCTTACGGAAATATTAAACTATGAATTTTTCATTTAAAAACTTCTCAACGGGGTTCTCAACGGGGGCAATACCGCCCGCCGGTGGGCGGTGGGAAGGTATTGAGGAGCGGTGAAGATATATTGGGCGGCAGGGGGGCGGTGGACATATTTTGTGCGGTAAGGGGGCGGTGAGTATATTTTGAAATATACTTGTGAAGATCTTAGAGCAGATATTAGTAACTGGAGAAAGCAAGTCTAATCACTGGCTTAGAAAAAGCTGAAACAATGATCACATGGCTCAACATGGGCGAATGAGGGACACGTTTTGCGTAAAACAAATGAAAGAAACCAGATTTCTTCCACTACTTTACTTTAAAATGGGTCACGTGACTTGAGATCTGTGTTTCAAGAATTGAAAACTACACTCTCTACACCTTTATTCCTTCTCCATGGTGAGGATGTGTTTGTGTGGGGGTGGCAGGAAAGCCTCTTCTCTAATACCAAAAACCGAAGGATAGCTATAAAATTTATTTTCTGAGGTTATCTCCCGAACCCTGATCTTTCTCCTAACGTCATGAAGGATAGCCTAAAGTTTGCCAATAGCACTTGAATTTCAGAAAAGTTTTCGGATGTGGGTCTTCCCTTTCATAGCGTAACTACCTAAAATAGCCTTAAAATGTGTTTTATTGATGTCCATTTGAAAATTGTTCGAGGAAGAGTCCTGAATCCCTCGTGCCTGCTCACCTAACTTAGTCCAATATATATAATTGCGTTTTAAAATGTCATTTTTAAGAAACTTCCTGAGTAAAGATCTATAACCGCGCGCCCCTTTTCCTACATAACCAATAATAACCATACACAGCTTAAATTTTCGTTTTTAGACATTTCCGTCTAAGAGTTACGGAAACCTTCATTCTCAAAGATAGCCTAGTGATTTTGTGAGAATAATTACTAGAGGGAATCTCGACCTATCCGCCTCTTCTTCAATCGTGACCAAACAGAGTCTAAAATTGCGTTTTTACGAGGTCAGTTTCTAAACATTTCAATATGAGAGTCACGTGACTTGACCGTCTTTTCGTGTCGTTAGATTATCCCCTAACAACACCAAAGGTAGCTAACAATTGCATTTTTCAGAGTGCGATGTGAAAAAAAATGTCTGGAGAAAACTCCCGAACCTTTACCGTTCCCTCAACATCAACAAAAAAAGTTTAAATTCGCGTTTTTTATACACTGCGATGCAAAAGTTTAGACAATATGCAAATATGTGAATAAAAAGAAAACTATTCAACGAAATGCTTTCAAATTTCTACTGCAGGTACACAATGTGGTCCCAAATACGTGTCTGGAGTTCTTATAGTAGAGGGGCTATGGTCCAAAATATAGCCGGAAACTGCATTTTGTGATAAAAGCATGAAAGTTGGTGTGTATGTAGACAATGTATTTATAAACATTTTTATAAGGGGAGCCATTCCGAAATCCCCACCCAAACCCCTCCGGCGGCCATTTTTGGTCAAAAAGTCCGAAATTGCTTTTCTTATTTCTTTTTCAAAAAACACCTTTTTTATTTTCTTATTAGAGTTCAATTATGCTAAACGAAGATTAGAAAACCGTCAAAATAGCTTAAAAACCGATTAATTTTAATAGTAGTCATTAAAAATTCGTTTTTTTCTAAAAAACTGAAATTGATCAAAATCTTCCAAATTGTTTTCAGGGGCCGGTTTAAGGGTGTCCAACTATGTATCTGAAAGCACTATATTAAAGAAAAACAATTGAGTTGCATTAAAATCCCAGCAATCCGAATCCCAAAAATCCGAAACTTTGGAAAACCCGAGCATATTTTTTAAAACTTACTCATAAAAATGTATTGCAAAACTGAAAATAAAAACAGAAATTAAAAATCATAAGCAAAACTAGTACTTTTTCAAAACTTAAAAAAAACCGTTTGAATTGTTCCTTAAGAATGAATATTTATCTTTGATTAATTAAAATAAAACCAGTTTTCTTTATGGACGAAAAAAGTAATAAAAAAAACTTCAAACATTTTGAAAAAAAATACGCAATGTCATGGAAATTTCACTCACATTCAGCAGGATTATAAGTTACGCTTGCACCTATAAAATAGGGGGGAGGGGGAGGCACGATCATATTTTTATACAACTGCGAAATTCTAAAGAAAAAGCTTTAAAACAAATTTCAAGTTTTTTTTTCTCATTAAACGATTTGAGGAGTTTGTTCTCTCTAAAAGATGAGAGAAGAAAAAAAAAATTGCTGTAATAAAAAGTTTAGTGCTGTGTTAATTAAGCAACTTCTCTACTACTTATCATATTGTGCTGTTATTGAAAAGTAACCCTTTATAACAAAAGAAACAACTGAATTTCAATATACACTGAAGTGACAAAAGTCATGGGATACCTCTTAATATCGTGTCGGCCCTCCTTTTGCCCGGCGAAGTGCAACAACTCGACGTGGCATGGACTCAACAAGTCGTTGGAAGTCTTCTGCAGGAATATTGAGCCATGCTGTCTCGATAGACGTCCATAATTGTGAAAGCGTTGATGGGGCAGGATTTTGGGCACGAACAGACCTCTCGATGGTGTCCCATAAATGCTCAATGGGATTCATGTCGGGCGATCTAGGTGGCCAAATCATTCGCTGGAATTGTCCAGAATTTTCTTCAAACCAATTGCGAACAGTTGTGGCCCGGTGACATGGCGCATTGTCATCCATAAAAATCCCATCGTTGTTTGGGTACATGAAGTCCATGAATGGCTGCAAGTGATCTCCAAGTAGCTGCACATAAGCATTTCCAGTCAATGTTCGGTCCAGTCGCACTAGAGGACCAAGTCCATGCCATGAAAAAACAGCCCACACCATTACGGAGCCACCACCAGCTTGAACAGTGCCTTGCTGACAGTTTGGGTCCATGGCTTCGTGGGGTCTGCGCCACACTCGAACCCTACCATCGGCTCTTACCAGCTGAAATCGTGACTCATCGGACCAGGCCACGGTTTTCCATTCATCTAGGGACCAACCGATATGCTCACGTGCCCACGAGAGTCGCTGCAAGCGATGTCGTTCTGTCAGTAAAGGCACTCGAGTCGGTCTTCTGCTGGAATAGCCCAAGAAATCCAAATTTCTCCGCACAGTTCTAGCAGACACGTCCATTGTACGTCCCACATTGATTTCTACGGTGATTTGACGCAGTGTTGCTTGTCTGTTAGAATTTACGACTCTTTGCAGACGTCGCCGGTCTCGATCTTTAAGTGCAGGCGGTCGACCACTGCGCTGTCCATGGTGGGATGTTATGCCTGAAATTTCATACTCTCGGCACACTCTTGACACAGTGGATCTGGGAATGTTGAATTCTCTAACGATTTCCGAAATGGCATGACCCATGCGTCTAGCTCCAACTAACATTCCGCGTTCAAAGTCTGTTAATTCACGTCGTGCGGTCATCATCACGTTAAAACCTCTTCACATGAATAACTTGAACAGAAATGAAAGCTCTGTAAAAGCACTGCGCATTTATACCTGTTCTATGCGATGCTACTGCCATCTGAAAATTTGCATATTGCTATCCCATGACTTTTGTCACTTCAGTGTAAATCTGAGCAAGCAATTATATACAATGATTATGTGTAATGGCTATATACAAGCTGATTTTTCGTAATTGAACTGGCTAGTAATTTACATAGATATACAACATTTTCCATTGCAGAATTTACACATTGGTGCACACAGTCCATTTTTGAAGCACCAACAATTTTTTGAGAGCAGTTTGTTTTACACTTGCGTGACGTAAATTCGCTTAAGACATTTCACCTCTTTCAAGAATTCATTTGTTAATTTAGTTTCTATGAAAAGCATTTCTGACTTATTTAATCCATCAAAATTAGATTGTGGTGGTTCTTTCACTGAAAGATATGCTGGATTTACAAATAATGATATACCTGATGTGGTAACTGAGCGACCTTTTTAGAAGATGGTATTTCGGGAAATACAAGAGGAATTTTTGAGCCTTGCTGAAACAATGAAATGCTTGTTATATGGAAAGAGTCCTTGTTTGTTGTACTACTAGAGTTATAATAAAAATTATCATGCGCGGCCGGTGTAAAAACAAAGATCCTGAAATGTGAGGGAAATGTAGTTTTATATTTATCAATTTGTTTAACTGATGCTTTGCTGAGTCCAGTAGAAATCTTTAGAAGCCTTGAGTAAGAAATGAAAAGTTCCAAAATATGCATTATGTCAACAAGACTTTTTCTTCTAGTCTGTTCGTGTACTTTAATGGCCAAATAAACAGGTATTGGTTGTTCCTTGTTTACTTGATGCTTGATAGTTTGAGTAAAAACCCGAACCATGGGAGAATTGTTTCTTTCCATTTCTTGCTTGGCGCTGAAGAAGGAAGCTTTAGGCTTTTGAAACATGTTCGCCAAATTTAACTTCATCTATTTGTGTTTTTAAACGTCGCTTTTTCGGGTTTTTACTCATTTTAACACAAAGTGAACTGCTTTTAATTAAGCTTGATAGTTTGCTTTGTTAATTTGTTTGAAGTATATATATATGCATATTAAATACAACTGACAAATTGCAAGTAATGGTTGAGAAGGACGACCATCAATATTGCAAGTACCATAAAACAAGTTATTTAAAAGGACGAAAGAAGAGGATCAACAGTTTCTTGCTGACTCTTCAAATCGCCTTCGACGCTGGCAGTTGACTTTCAAATGCATGTCCTAGTGGAATTCACTATCATGTCACTTGCGAGAGAATCTTCGAAACTGCTAGTACTGGAGACACATATTGATTCACTTACCTTTACAAACTAAAACATATTCAAAGCCTGATTTCTCTGCATGCATATGTCCGTGTCCGAAGTGTGATAATATCTTTGCTCTAAGCGTGGTATTGTCAACATCATTAGCAAATTTATTTTCGATTGATAAATTGTGTTGTAGCATAAGTCTTCTATTCCTTCAGAATAATATTTTAGTAGAACGAATATTCTGAAAATTGGATACTTATCGCCTTTGTTAACTCTAAGATTTTGCAAGTAAGAAATTACTCGGTGTAGGGCAATTAATTCAATTCGTGAATAAATATTTTCCTCAGAAGAATCATTTGCTGTTCTTCATGAGTGATAAAGTTTTACAAGTAAAGTTTTACGAATGCAAGTACGGTGGTACTTGCATTCTTGAGCTATTATGTCAGCTTGCGCCAACTCAGCAGTGAGCGTACTGTCTGCTTTTACCAACACGCAATTTTGTATTTTCTGTCAACAGATTTCGTCAGAACTAGATGTAACTCCTGTCTATTTTCACCAGACTTATCAAAAAAGAAACACAAATCTGGAAAGGATGAAGTGCATTTCTTTCTCTTCTGCTGAACTGAAGCTTCTTCAAAATGTTTACTTACGTGGCACTCTTCAAAGTTTTCCTTTCTTTTTCTTTCTTCAGCTCTTCTGACTTTTGTACTGTTATACCTCAAGATACAAGATTTATGCCACTTATCCCTCTTTTCATTAAATTTTTCCGATACAAATAATTCTTCAAATTTAAATCTACCTACATTTACGAAGTCTGATAATTGCCTAATTTTTGCCTGTTTTGACAGAATTTCGAACATTGTTTCATAACCTCAGTACTAGACTGATACATTTGAAGTTGCTGCAGGGCACAATAGATTTTTTTGGAGTTAATTTCGAACAGAAAATAAATCTTATCCAGTAAATATCTGTTGTAATAATTTTGGTAAAAACAACATTTCCTGGGGTTGTTTTTACCAAACATAACCCCTGGTTGCCATTTAAACTTTTAAACCATTAAAGCTTTAACCATGCCATTTAAATTTTTAACCATTAAAGTTTACCATTTAAACTTTAACACTTAAACAAAATTAAAATAAATGCATTTAAAACAATACTTTTGAACATGTAAAACCACAAGACTATGAGAAACCGTAACTTATAAAAATATGAGCATCTTTCCTAATCTCGATCCATATAAATAGCATTTACGGGAACATATGAACAATGACACATGTTACCAATGATAAACACACTGGAAAATATTCGTCATCTAATGAACGACCATATTTGAAGAAAAAAAATCAGCAAAGGCAACAATAATAAAAATTAGAGGAAAAATAAATTTAAAACTAAAACTTTAAAATTTCTGAAATTGAAACTTTAAATTATATTTTGGTAGAATCATTCTATCTTGACATTAACTTTTCCCTCAAGTTCTTGTGCTTTTGTACCCTTGGGGAACATTTTCGATGATGTGTGCTTAGTCATAAAAATGAGAGGTATCATGACCGGATGATTGGACGGTTCGGTCAATTAGGATCCGGATAACCGGCACCCTACTTTTTTTAAACATTTATTTAATGTATATTTACATTCTTAAACCATTAATGCATTTATGGGGGGAGGGAATTCACTTCCACGAATTTATTCTTAAAAAATATCGATTTGCCAAAAAAAAAAAAAGCATTTTTGGGTTGTTCTTTTTAAAATTAGTTTCTAAGTGGAGCTTTAAACGATAAAAAATACAATAAACGCCTATTTAATGACATAGCCAATGATTTAAGAAGAAAATAATAATAATAATTACAAAAAAGCGCAATTTCTAGTTTTGGACCAAAAATGGCCACTAAGAGGGGTTTGGGGGGGATTTCCGATTGGCTCCTCTTCTAAAAATGTTTTTTTATACATTGTCTACAAACCTACCAAGTTTCATGCTTTTATCACAAAATGCAGTTTCTTTTCCCGTAGCCCCCTTACTATTATAACTATAACTGGAATCAAATTTTGGATATTACAAAAGATATTTTTTTACATTGTTGCAAAAGTTTAGACAATAGTCAGATTTTATGCAAATATCCCTTGAAATGTGATTGGTGGAGGAAATGCGAGACTGTATTATTCATTTATAAAGTGCAGATATTGCTGAATAAATAATCAAAATCTCAAAAGCTCTTTAGCTCTTGTGTAAAGAAGATGAGAAAGTTTGGAAGCCGAAATTTGAAAACGAACCTACTTTATTAATCTTTTGTCTTTTAAATCGGCTCTAGTATGGTAGTACATTGTTTTTTACTTTGTGGAGAGCAAATTCAGACATGCGTATCGATCAAAAAGTCCAAGAAAAATTATATTTCTTAACCCTACACTGCATGATTTTTTATTTTTCTTAGAAAAAAATATATGTGTTTGTCAATGTAATAAGAAAACATGGAAAAATATTTAAAAAAAAATAACTCTAAATTTTTACCACTTTCTAATTAAAAATAGTTTTGTTGCCAAATGGCTACACCATGCATTCAATAGATAAAAATGACTTTAAATGATAGTCTTGAAATTAGTTTTTTTTTTGTAAAAAACTAGAAGAATTGAACATTTGGTGCATTGTACTATTGTAATCCTTTACATTTTGACATTTTATATCATTGTTTATTTATACTGTGTTCTTTCCGATGATCAATTCTGTCAAATCTGATGTCTTTTGAAGGCTCTCTCGCTCAAGCTTTCTTTTTTTTTTTTTTTTGGTTTTTAACTCTAGTTCCTTTGTAGCTAATGGTCTCCCTCTTTTTAATACGCTTTTATTAACTTTACATGTGGGTTTGTTTGTATGTATATATGTAACTCTGAATAAAAGATAAAATTTACGTTTTTTGCAAAAATAAAAGGAATATATTTAATATTTTTTTATAACTAAAGGCTAAACTGTATTGCATGCTGATGTATTATAAGTGCATGTAAACTGAAGAGCGGATATTCAGTAGTTTTGAAAATTAGAGGGAAACTCGTGATGATCACAGCGCATTCCTATGTAAAAGCGTATTTTTTAGTTTTTTTCAAAACTATATTTTAAAATTATTAATAATTTCAGTTGTCCCTGTAAGCACAACGTTTGTGCTAACTGGAATCTAAAATGAACACGTTTTGCAGGCTTTTTCCTATTGATTTTTTGTTTGTTCACTCTGTTGAACATCAGCTAGGCATTGATAATTGCGAGGTCTAATAAACGGTAGAACAGCCGAAAGTACCACTTTTGGGTCCACATGATTATTTTATACCTTCCAAAAAGAGAAAGAAGCTAGCGTGAAACATAAACAAAGCACATACTTCATGAACTACAGAGATGAATCGAAGTGTTCTATGGATGCTTACTGCATAATGTTGCCAAATGGCTACAGACATGTATTATGTCCTAGATATTTTCCAAATAATTATTTTGATGTAAAACACATCGCAAACGAAAGATAAATGTTTATTTTATTCATGTTATTTTTTTAAAAGACAAAGAAAAATATTTCATTGTAAAAAATAATTTCAAATCTTGGTAGTTTAAGTGATTTTTAAAGCTATCCATATGGATTCATTTAAGAGCATATAACAGACCAGTGCTGCCATGTATGGAGGATAAATGGTGATAATTGCTTTAAATATACCCAATACTTGCTTTTTATGCATTGAGTTGCCTTATGACTACATTCTGCTATTCATAAGGAGGACAAATTGTCCATGTAGCCAATTGGCAACACCATGCAGTGTAGGGTTAATACTCAAAGTAAAATTTATGGTCATTTTTTGTGGAAATATGAAAGGAACATATAGAAATATTGTAAGACGAATTGCGTAATGACCAATAATATCACTCAAGCTTCTTACAAAAAATCATCAATTTAAACTACGTAAAATACATGTATAACTCAAAATAAATTGCAGTTGGACCAGGGGCGACGGGAGGTCATGTCAACCTAGTCAGAACCTAGTCTGGCCCAGGACGTAATCGGAGTTGTACAAATTTTAAGTGTTGTTGGGGGACGGGGCCGAACGACCAAACTGAAAAGGGGCCCACTTGGCTCCCGGCGGACCTGAATTCAACTAATATAAGGTCACCATTTGGGGCTTTGGGAAACTGACCTTATTATAGGGTTGATATGATATCATTACCGATTTTCAGGAAAAAACAAAGTAATAGACCACAACAGAATTGTATTTAATAGACATGCGTTTACATAAATAATAGTGGATACATAATTGGAGTCATAGTCCTAAGGCAGTCATGCCAGTACGGAGGAGATAAGCCATAGGCATAAGATTACAGACACACAAACATTCACCGATCTTAGTGTTTTGTGACAAGTATAGGATAGTAACATTATTACTTAAAAATATAAGAAAAGTGACGGGTGTTGTGGCAAGATTTTGTTCTGTACAACACTGCACTTCTTGTATTATAATTTTTCATTTGCATTATATATTGTGAAAAAAAGAACATATATGCAGGAGCGCCCCAAAAGGAGGTCACTGGGACAACCCAAAATTTTTGCTCATTTGGCACATTCGGACTGACGATTCATAAAATTCAGGGATAGAGAGTATTGCAATATATTTTTTTGTAATTATACATATTGTGTGTGTAGCTGCAATTTTTCGTTTTTTATATACATTTCTTGCCTTTGAAAAGAGGGAGAACCATAAAACTTAATTCGGTTGTTGCTATTCCATGCTGTCAATATGTTTATTTTTCCCATCAATCGTTTTGACAGTTCAAAATACACCCCCGTTGTTATTTATCAAAGTTTAAATATATTTGTCAATTATCTGAAGATGCTCGTTTTTTTTTTCTTTTCTTAATTTCGTATTTATTTTATTATTTTTTTTTTGATACCTATTGTCCTTTCCCATAAAGTAATGGTATAAGGTAGTGTGAATTCTCGTATTTTCTCATTTGGAACATTTCGGAATTCCATTCGGCAAATTGAGAATTTTGCCCCTCCCAAAAATTTAAGCTCAGGGCGTCCCTGCATATATGCAAGCACAAGCAAAGTTTTGCTGACGTAACTCGTTCTTTTCATAAGGTAGGATAAAAACTAGGTTGTACAAAGTACAAATGTTTTTTTTTTTCTTATTTCTTGTTTCCTCTCGTCTCAATTGAAACCAAAGCGTTTTCACGATAAAACGAATGAGTTCGGCTTCAGTAGTAGTGCGTTATTCATCTTCATTTTCACTTTCCAGGGATAGAATGTCTCGTATAAAAAATGTCCGCTTTTTCCTGCCACATTTCGAGGAAACTTTTTCCATGCCTACATTATTGGGTAGGATTGTTTCATCACCCTGGGGATTTATAGCTGTATTTACGCAGTTTTGATCGACTTGAGCAGCAATATTTGCATGAAGTGCATCGATAAATGGCTTGGAATACGGCTGGTAACTACTAGGCATTGTGTGGGCAACCGAAACTTCTTTCCAACGAGGAGAAATGATGGAATGTGAAGGAGAACCTAACTTCGAAGTTTGGCGGAGGGTGGAACTGTTGCCGAAAATTCCAGAGTTTGCTTCGAACAACAGACTCGAAGACTCACAAATGGGCACGACAGCAGACGGAGAAGGAAGCTGTCCTTGAGTTTCCTTTCTTTTATGAAAGACAACCCTTTTCTGCGCGTGTTCGTCTATGGAGTTCCTTTTGGAATGGACACCAATTGAGTGATTTCTCTTGCGACTTGATTTCACCCCTCTTGACACATTGCTTTGCGATTCGATTGACTGCTGCTCCAGTGCATGAAGGAAATTGACCCTAGATGTATTTCCAACCGACTCAGCTTCTTCGAGTGGAAGATCAGAAGACTCTTCTCTACAGTTTCCCACAGCACCCATCTCAAGGTCAGACAGCTTTGGCAATCTTCGAAGAATTCTGTTGATAGAACTGATTGACGGTAAAGAATCTCTTGGGCATATCCCGTCGTGGAGCAGCTTCTCTCGTATTTCCCAAGCATACAAGGAAGCGTTAACTTCTTTGTATTCCCTGATTTTCGAAATAACTAAAGGCGTGGACACACGAACTTTACTCCCACCTAGAAAGGGGAGAAGAAAAATTAAATGTAAGCATGAAATATGTTCCAGAATAATTTTAAAGCAAATTAGAAGCATTCATTAAACACCGCATTGCCTGAAACAGGCAACTTCGGTTAGTTACTTAACTTATTTTTATTTATAGAGAAGTTAGTCAGCTTCACATACATATAAGAAAAAACCTTTAATACCCTCCCCCGGGAGGAATTCAACTGCCCCCTCCCGGAGAAAGACTCATTTTGAACGAACACGCACAAAAAACTATTAAAAAATAAATTTTAGAAGATCAACAAGTAAAAATCGAATTAATACACTAATAGATGAGGTTTTTTTTTAATTATCGGTAGGACGGGGCATTAAAGAAGGCCTACAATAGTGTTTTTGGGACGTCAACTTCGGAAAACATCTGGGACACAGACTGTGAACTCATTTCTTCACTTTACTTAGTCTATGACCGCCTACAGTGGTGTTTTTTGTTCAATTCTGAGGAAGAGCCTTGAACTCCATCTCTTTACCTGAACAACATCAAAGATGGCTTTCGACTGTGTATTTAAGACTTCAAGTTCAAAAATAATTTCGAGAATCATTCCTTTCCTTGCATCAAGAAAGATGGCCTAGAATTACGTATTTAGAACATCTTTCAGAATTTTTTTCCCGTGTTAAGTTCCGAAACGCATCCCTTTCCTTATTGTTCTCAATCTCAATGATATAAAACTAAAAATTTAAGTTTTAGGACTTCAACTTCGGAAAATTTTAAGGGAAAAGCCCTGAGCCACCTCCCTTTCTGCAACGTCATTAAGATGGCTGAAAATGCGGTTTATAACTTCATTTAAAAAAAAAGACCACCAAGAGCCACGTCATCGTCGGAAAAGCCTTACCAGGAAAGTACTCGACTTAAGTAATAATGAAAAAAGTTAAAAATGGTACCATTCGAAAGAGCAAGTTGAAACATGTTTTTGACCCAAAGATCAAGTGCCCTCGTCCCCTCGTTTTCGAGCTAAGGGGTCTTAAATTCGGCCGAAAAGTAGCCAAATTTGAAGACTTGGCAAGAAATTGAAGCTACCTCCCGATTCTCCCTACCGCTGCTTGCTTGGCATCGCATCGTTTCCATGTTTGGTCATTTGCAAAGAAAGTAAAAGATGTTTTACGTTAACCCTTTACTTGTATGAGCTAAAATAAAGAATGCTGGTTAAGATTATGATGTGGAAAGAGAGTGTTTTATCCAGATGAGCGAAAACATTACAAAGAAGTTAAAGTTTTTTCTTTTTACGCATGATAACAATACATTTTAAAATTTTAGTTATTTTAAGTTTTTTTACTGAACTAAGTTATATGTGTTAATTATTATACGTTAAAATATATTGCATGTGTTTCTTAATGAATAATTCAAAATAATTAAATAAATAAGTATGAAGAGCAGCTAATATGAGCTCATGTACAAAAAATGAAATAAATAGTCTTTGAGGTGGAAATTAAATTGTCATGGATTATGATATCAGTTCTTATTTAAAAAAAATCGATACAAGAAGTTTCACTATCTGCTCACTCTTAGCAAAAATATTTATTTTTTTAAATTGAAATCGAGAAAAAATAAATAGAACTTTTAAAAAGAAAACGAATAGTAAATGTCAATAGCTGCAAAATTATATCCATGTCGGAAATTACATCAAGGATAGAGGGAAATAGTTATTTTCATTCTTAAAAAAAACTAATAGAGTCGACATTCATTGTAAAAACCCCTGCTGTTCAAACAGAATTGGTCACTGTAGCGAAAAGTCTCTGTAACGTAAATGTAAAACATATTGCATGTTAATTTCGTACTGTTTAACAACATTAGTATAACTTTTACTAGTTCTGCTTTATGTTCAACGGGTAGGAAAAAACTAACAAAATTGTAAATCAATACAAGTTTTAGCTTACTTTTCTGAAAAAGTAGAAATTGGTGAAAAAATAATGAAAGAAGGAGTGATGCATTGAAAAAAAAAAACCGTTCAAAACAATTGAGTCGAAAAAGCACAACTTAATAAAAATAACTAAATACACAGAGAAATTTAAAATAGGAAAGTTGGGTTTTGAGTTGCGGAAATTGTGTACCTGTCAGTCTATCTATTGGTCAGTTCTGCCCCCCCCCTCCCGCAATAGCTTTTGAGTGCATAGTCTGATTCGACTTTTTTTTTTGATCGGAACATCTCAGCGAGGACAGCACACTCCCAAATTCGACTTTTTGATTTTAATAATATTTCATTCGATATATTTTTCCCTATACTCTCTCATAACTTTTGAGGGAATAAGTCCGATTCAATCAACATTTTTTTTTTCGAAATATCACAGAGAAAACACCTCATTCCTATTTGATTTTTTTATTTGAACAAATTTTCAGTAAATTTGGACCAGTTAAAAAAAAAACTCCCCCCCCCCCCGAGAAAAAAATTTATATTTGCATTTTTTACAGTTAAAAAACCTAATATATCACCCCCCCCCCCATTCATATTACAGAACAGCACGTACACTTAAAAAAACAGGACGCTCCATTGTCGCCTCCTGGGGCCCTTAAACAAGGGTCGTGCTTTCATCGCAAATAAGATAAAATTTAATTTTGATGCTGTTTAAACTTTTTTTTTCTCTTTAAAAAGCTCTCTACTTTTCACGACACAGGCTTTATAGTAGGCTTTAGCTTAACAGCCGTCTTTCACAAGCTTTGCAGATGACCAAAAATGGGGATCAAGTTTCTCGTTAGACGCTAATAGCGAATTCGCGCCGCAGCTTCCCGATTTAATTATAATCGCTAAAATTGGCGATTTTTCAAAAAAATTCAGCTGACTTTAGGACCTTATATTTCGATATCGGGGGCGCGAGGGCAAAAACGCATGCTTCCAGAAATATGTTTTGCAATGCTCTTTCGATTGGTACTCATTAAAAAAAAATTCATTATTCCATGATCGCGTACTTTCCTGGTTAGAATTACGTTTATAAAATTTCAATTTCGAAAACTTCAAAAAGGGGCCTGAACACCATCATATCGTACAACGTCGTCAAAAATTAAGTACAATTGCATTTCAGAATTTCAGTTTCAAACAAAATAAATTAATAAATAAAAATCTGAGGATGGTTCCGAACCACATACCTTCCCTGAACGTCATAAAAGCTAGATTACATTTGAGTTTCCAGTACTTTAATCTTGAAAATTTTCCAAAGGAACCCATTGAATAGCATTCCTTTTCTTAACATCATCAAAAAGGTAGCTTACAATTTCGCTTTTAGAACTACAATTCTGAAAAATTTTCTGGAGGAGTCTTTAACATCATCAAAGACTTTAATTTGGCTTTTTTTTTTTTTTTTTTTGGAGGTGCTGCACAGAATTTCTTCTTCCTAACTTCATTGAAGATAGTCTAAAATTTTGTTTTTATCGCTTCTCAATTTTGAAAATGTTTCACAGCGAAACCCGCGAACTCCAAATATTCCGTCCAATAATTTCGTCCAGATACTGTCCGTCCGTGGAAGCCGCGCCTGCGAACAGTTCCACTTAAAAAAGTGTAGAGTAGATGGGTCGTGGGTGATAACTTTCCGATGTTTTCAATTTAAAAGTTGTATTTGCTATATCCTTTTGACATATTCAACTAAGCTATGTATTTGAAATTGGCATCGTTCCACGGTGTTTGGTACGGCTCAAAATACTTTTTATTATTCTTCCCTTTATTGTTATCTTATTTAGCACTCCTATTTTAGTAAGATCACAGAAGACCTGACACATGCGTAAATGCGCGGAAGGTTTTACCAAAGAAGATCAGACCGTATCCACAAATATCATTCTGTCTTCTAATGGTGCCAAAATTGGCCTTAAAGATGCCCTTGCCCCTCAAAGTGCCCTCCCGGGAGCGAAAGGTATGAAAGAAATAGTTCCTACTGTACGTGAAAAACTCACCAATTGTACCAGGCAGGATGGAACCAGTTTCGACAAATCTCGTTAGGATCTTCGAGACACAGCCGTGGCTGACGCGTAGGTGTCGTGATATATGACACAGTCTGTAGCCGCACTTTGCCAGCTCGAGGATTCTGAGCCGTATGTGGATAGGGAGGGGCCTCCCATTGGAGAAAGCTCCGCCTAGCCGATTCACACCACCTTGTCCTGCGGGAAAAAGAAACGTTTCACATTACATTTTTTTTAAAAACTATGTGAAATTGTTACATTAAAATTACCATGAAACCTGTGTAAGTTGATCACTTGCGGTGCAGTACTTAATGCTCAATTTAGACAAGTGATCAGCTTATGAAGGTTGCAACAGTGGCGCACCAAGGATTGTTTCCTGGGAGGGGCTAGGTAGCCTGAATTTGGTAAATTTTCGAATTTGAAGTCTTAGAGAAAAATGATGTAGTCAGTTTTCGTTAAATTAAGAAGGGAGTTCGGGGCTATCTCTCGGCAAAGTTCCAAACATTCAGTTCAAAAAGAGGATTTCAAAGTCTCCGTGGGTGCTCCTATGGGTTGCAATGTATATGATATAGGACTGCTTCTGTATCTGACAAAAGTGGTCAACTTAGAAAGATGGTCAATTTGCAAGTGTGGCCAACTTTACAGGTTTTACTGTACTGTTGATCTTACTTATAACGAGTTCAAAAGGAACACGATATTTGCTCATCATATCCAAGTGTTGGTAACAAACGTATTCGCTGTAAAATCATGACAGAGATATTTTTTTAAGGATAAAAATCCATAGTACACAGTGAAACCTGTGTAAGTTAACCACTTGCCGAGCAGTACTGAAATACTCATCTTAGTCAGGTGGTTGGTTGTGATATACAGGGTGGTTATAAATTAACGTGAGGTGTTTGGAGCCCTCTAGCACGCAAAGTACAGGGCGAAATATTGTCAAATTTCATGGCGCACATATTAGACCATGAGATGTTGATTTTTGAAATAAAAAAAAATAGTTTAAAATTTGTCACCAGGGGGAAATTTGTCACTGTAACTGTGTGTTACTCTGAATATCGCGAATTAAATTTGAAAAAAATGCTGTACAAAGCATTTCGCAAAGAAAAAATGATTGTTATTTGCAAATAAGGTTTAATATGATCGCCGTAGATTTTCCGGTATGGCTTCCAAAGTCGCCCGATCTCAATCCATGTGATTTTTGATTATGGGGATAGCTGAAAGTGTTGTGTATCAAAGGCATGTTTCTAATATAGCAAGTTTCAAAGATATTGTAACTTTAAAAGTCAGAGAAATCAAATTCTGATATGTTACGAGTTGCTGTGGAAAATGTTGTGCATCGTATCCAGTTCTTGCAACTTCACAATGGTGATCATATTAAACTACATTTGTGATAAAAAAGCCATTTTTGCAAATAAAATGGATGCATATTGTGTGTCAGCAGCATTTAAATCTTCAACAATTAGCGTAATACGCTTTTGCAGAGCCAAAATTTCTCCTGGTGACCACTCTTTAAACTATTTTTTTTTATTTCAGAAATCGAAATCCCATGGTCTAATAGGTGTGCCCATGAAATTTGACAATGTTTCCCCCAGTACTTCACGCGCTAGAGGACTCCAAACACCTTACGTTAATTTATAACCACCCTGTATATCAGTGGTGGCCAACCCGCGGAACGCGTGCCACAATGTGGCACAGCAGAGCAGTAACAGTGGCACGCGAAGACTTTTTGAAAAAATTCCAAAATTGAGGAAAAAATGTCGATCTCAAAAATATTGATAAAAACTAAAACCCTTAAACTAAAAAATATAATGATATTGTGACGAATGACGATTGAGTGTCAGGAGGTTGGCTTATAAATTGTCTGAACTACAATATTGCAAAGTACTTAACGTTAGATTTGGACATCCAACAAAAGCTGAGAAGCTGCAGACAATGCTTTGTAAAGCATATTTGCGTTTAACGCGAATGAAACTTTCGATGCTGCAGAATGGATTTTTGATCTGCAATAGTTTCAGCTACGAGTGATGAACTTTTATAAAAAACTTAACTCTGGCAACTAAAATTAAGAAACCAGATTGGACAAAATACGGTATGGTTGCACAAATGAAGATCCTTAAATTGTTTTTGTCACATTACTTGAAAATAATTTGGGAAAAAAACTTATCGAATTATTTATCACAAACTCATTGCCAAGGAATGAGACTTTTTCTCTGCTGGTGACCCTGTAGAGTTCACTGTATTAACCCCTTCGGCCCTGGCGTTCTATTATTAGAACAAATCTTCATAATGCTCTACATTCTTCCTTTTTAAGAATTTTAACTTCAAAATCCAGTGGCTTACTCATAATACATGTAAGAATTCATAAATGGTACCATTTTTGCTCAGTAGATTTCAGCATGTGTTCTGCAGAGAAGATAATGTCGGTTTCTCACCATTTGCAGCAAAAAGGTAAATGCAGCTTTTATTACTTCTCAAAATGCTATTATATGTAATTTCCTGCACCTAATAAAAATTCCACAGCACTAAATAGACTCTTCATGACCAGTTTAGTACTTTTAATGAAAAAAATAACTGTAAATTTAATTGTTATTACGATTTTTATATCTGTTCTACTAATAGGACATCAGGCCTTGGAGCACACATGGCCCATTCTTCTTCATGTTCTATTAAGAGTACATAAGGTGCTTAGTAGTGCTAAAATCATGTTTTGTTTTAAAACAAAACACTACTTTCTGTTAAATTATTGCCTCTGTCTGTTTATATCAAATTACGCACACTGAAATGCATTTTTATAGCCATTATGCGAAGTAAAAAGTTGTCCTTGTTGGAAGCCATTCAGTGCCTAAATAGTCTGGATGATTCTGATTTAGAAGATGTAGACTTAGATGGGTCTGATGATGAATGGCAGCCACCAAATTATGGTTTGCCGCACTTGATACCTGATGAAGAGAAAGATTCCACTATTTCATTATGGCTATAACAAACTCTTGGTTAGAGTATAAACAGGATGCCGCTTCGTTAGGAATTACACGTAAAGATCAAATGGATTTGCTCGATTTCACGTTTGATGTAGCAGAAACGTTGGCATTTGCAAAACAAGCAACAGCCGCTACTTAACGTGGGAGGCCATCAGGAAATAGTCCTGCTGTACCACCAGCGAAGAAAATATTAAACCCAGCTGTTAGACCCTGTGGAGATGTGAGGTATGACTTAATAAATCACATGATTGAGAGAAGTTCGAAACAGCATAGGTGCAAATTAGAAGGTTTCACCTATAAAACAACTTCTTATTGTGAAAAATGTGAAGTGTATCATGTTTTCATGCGTAAAGGAATTGTTTCAAAAAATTTCACACCAAATAAGTGTAAATATACTTGGAAATAAATGTTCTCTTTTTTACTTAATAACAGCCTGGTGTCCTACTATTAGAACACTTTTTAATTAGTTCCGTAATTGGTAGAATCTCATAATATTACATATTTAACATATTTACATGCATTATAGCATACATAACCACTCATTGATTTTTTATCTACCTAATTAAAAATTCAGGGCCGAAGGGGTTAACAAACTACGAATTAGAGCCCTGAATGTTTTGTGAACTTTTCCCAGGAGAAAGAGGAGAGCATGGCAAGTTACTCCTTCATTGAAATGTGCAATAGCTATATTAAGGCTCGACCGATGGCATTTTTTGGCCGATGGGCCGATGCCGATTGTTCAAAGTTGGCCGATGGCCGATGGCCGATTATTTTCCTCTTCCATCGGCCGATGGCCGATGGCAAAAAAAATCAAACGATTAGAAAAATAAATATTTATAAGAGATTTGAAGGGTCACATATTCATTTCATTCTACTTTTATTACTACGAATACAGGATAATTGTAATCATTAAGATAAAGTCATTCAGATTTTGGCCTAAATTGCTATTTTACTACCACTCGATTTAATATTCACTGGATTTTCCTGCACATACCTACTTGTTTCACATAAATAAAAACTTAAATTTTCATGTATTACTTTAATTAAAAAATATAAGAAAAATTGAAAAAAAAAAAAAAAAAACTGCACATTTATGTATTTTCTAAATTTGACCTTTTTTTGCACAAAAGTAAACAAAAACAATTTGAAATACCAATTACGCACTAGTAGTTTATTTTATTTGTTTGTTTATTATTTTCAAGGTATTCCCCTCCAATAATTTGGAGGGGAGATGTGGGCAAGTTTATGCATACACATAATTTACGATCACAGTATACCTTCAAAACTGGAAGTTTTTCAACGTAAAACGCACCCTACGAAGCTTTTTGCTTTTATCAGGTTCACCAATTTCTTGGTTTTGCTCAAAAATTACCTTTGATAGATCTTCACAAGTAACCTCATTTGGGACATTTTGGTAGAAATGTATTTAAACACTGAAACTTAACTTTTAGTTCAGTTTGAAACCGATTTCGCTATTTCGCTCATTTTCCGAAAAACACTTCACTAAAACTTTATTCCCTCTAATAGTTTTCGGCTGAGACATTCCCAGTTTGCCTCTGTTGAATTACGTTCAATTTTGTAATCTTTTTTTTTTTTTCCTGATCTGAACCTTTGAATAGATATTAGTAGCTACCATTTATTCCTTCTCACCGGGGCGCCCCGAGCTTAAGTTTTTAGGAGGGGGAAAATTCTCAATTTGCCAAAATTCCGAAATGTGCCGAACAATAAAAAAAATTAGAAATCTTGTTATTCGTCATACACCGCAAAAAATAAACTGTTGTTTGTAAAATGCACGGTAATAAACTAAAAGTAGCAATTTTGCAATTTAATACTGCTAAATTAGCAATTTTAAAGTTTATTACTGCAAAATTAGTAATTTTACAATTTATTACCGTAAAAGTAGCTGTATTATACTTTAAAAACAGCAGTATAATATTGGTAGCAGAGGTTCCAGTTTAAAATTGTACAATGCACATTAATAAACTGTAAAATTAGCAATTTTACAGGTTATTACTATAGTACAATATTAGCTGTATCAGGGCCGTGTCTAAGGGGTGGGTTTTTAGGGTTCAAACCCCCTTCGAAATTTTGAAAATCTGTTACAAAATATACTTTTTAATGCCCTTTTTTCTGAAAAATAATATTATTACTATTTTATTTTTAATTTTTCTCATTTGCTTTTCAATTTCTTTTAAAAAATGAAATTATCATTGTTGAATAATAGTATAAATCAATCGATTTATCGGCAGTATTTTTCTTTATTGTAGTTTTTACAAGTATAATTTAATACCCAACAAGACACATTTTTAACTGGGGCGCAGATGCTTTGTACACATCAGAATTTTTTTCTTCATTGGAAATATGTTATTTTATTTTTCATGTAAATGCCCCTTAAGCATTTACTGTAACAAAAAGCAATGGAATATAGAACATGAAATCAAATTTTATCGGTCATATAGATTTCAAGAGAAATGTATTGGAAAACCCTCCCCGAAACATTAGTCTGGTTACGGCCCTAAGCTGTAAAAACAACATTTTGTTTTTTGCTGTGTACTTACGTTTTTTCTCATAGGTTCAAAAGTACTTAGTGAGCTTTGGATGAAATTAAAAGCATTTAAGATACACAGATCATCTTTTTCTAAGCATCAGTCTTTTCGTATTTGGCATGACATTCTTTGAAGCCGCACTCATTATTAGAGTTTTTTGCCTTCAAAGTACAACATTTAGGCATTCATAACAAAAATATTGCAACATACTATCCCTGAATTTGCCGAATTCTCAGGCGGAATTTTCCGAATGAAGGAAATTTTTGGGAGGTCCCAGTGACCTCCCGTGACCTCCCTTCGGAGTGCTCATGACTTCTCAATGGTCTAAACAATAATGTTCTGACTCTACAACTAGATAATAATTCGCAGAAATTGATTTCTCTTTAACGTATCTGCCATTAGATGGCGCTACAATATGAGCAAAACTTTGCCTCCCAAAGCCTATGTTCTAAACTTTCTTTACACACACATACTTCAAAATAATTAACTGATTTTAAAATTTTTACAAATAGTTATTTTCAACTCACCCAGAGCTTCTTTGTCCTCTTCAAGCACACTCAGATTCATGCTTTACTTCACTTAAAGCACTAACTCAATAACAGTATTAAAAGGTTTTTTGGGGAGCTTCGTAAAAACAACGCCACCGGTCACTTTAATTACTTTAATGCCTATCTCTTTCTCGATTTTAACAAAAGCAAACACGATCTGAAACACGTTCGAGTGATACTGCTATCACCTGTCATCTAGTGGAGTTCTAAAAACGTAATACCAGAGAAATTAAACGATTGTTTAATTTTAAAATTTAAATTCAGAATTTAACAAATTTAATTTAAATTGTTTGGATTCATCGCCATAGCAAAGCCAGTGCTGTAGGCCGCTAGGTAGCGCTGTATTATTTTCTCGGGCCATTCACTTTTTGAAGCAGGTTTTACAGAACAACTTTTTTCAACTTTTTCTTTTGGCGGATAGAAAAAAACTTTTTGAAAAAAATTCGCAAGTGAGGGATTTATTTATTAACTCATTTTTTTTTCAATTTTATTACTTTTTGTGCATTTTTTATCGAAAAAAAAAGGAAATAGTGCTACCATTCAAAGATTAGACCAGGGGTGGCCAACCTTTTTTTTTAAGTAGTAGTTTTTAAGTAAAAGCATAAGTATTCTTTTGTTTTTTATAGTATTTGAATAAATATTTTATAAATCAACCATGCGACAAGCATTATGTATTCAGATTATTTACACAAATTACATAATGTAAAATAGCTTTTAGAAAGACATAAGTGATGAATTTAGATTTATTATGCATTATAAAAATTTTTTAGCTAATATTCTGCATTTAGCAGTTAATTTCTTTTTGATATGATTATGACTGACAAATGCTCGAAAGAAACACTCAGAAATTTAAATTTTGAGTTGGGGAGACGAGTAATCAATTCTGAGCTAAAATCCATATTTTATTATAAAAATTTCAATTTTATCTGCATTACCTAAGATAAAGGAACCGTGTTTTCTCCCTTTATTTCTCTCTCCTGTTTCTCTCTCTTTCTTACAATGATCCAGTTTTATGAAAATAGTATTTTCAAGTTAATTTCTTTTTAATGTATTAAGCAGTTGAATAGTAATGTATTAAGCAGTTGCATTATAAAACTTATAAATAGAAATATAAAATTCTACTAAAAATATAAAATTGTTACCATGTTTTTCTGATTCCACAACTTCCTAAATTATTATTTCAGTAACGCATAGAGAATGTCAAAATAAAATCTGGCGCAGCGAGGCGCGAGGGGGGGGGGTAAAACTGCCTATGAGACCTTGCATTCAACATTATTAGCTGTTTTAAAGACCATTTTGCAGTTTAAAAAAAATCTCTTTTAGACGGTAATTATTCTGGCTGCGTTGGTAACGTAAACGTAAATAATTTTTCTGATGATTTTCGTCCCTATTTCGGAAAAAATCAAGTGCCAAACCAGAGGCGGACTGGCCGTAGAGGCCACCTGCCCGCGGGCAGGTGCGCCCTCTGGCCTGTGCGCCCTTGCGCCCTCAAAACGTGTGCGCCTTCGTTTTTTTCTTTTTTTTAATTTTAAAGGTTTGAAAGCAACCCTTAACAGTTTGGACAGTAACCCCCTCCCCCCACTCACACTGCCAGTGCGCCTTCAACTTTAGTAAATTACTTATTTTTTACTTTTTTTCCGTTTGGAACATGTAAAAAGTAGTCAATAAGCGTTATCATAAGGCGCTTCTTATTGTATCCCAGAAGTAATTGGTGGTCTTTGAGGGGGATCCCATCCAAAGTTAGCGCCCTCCGGGCTGTGCGTCCTTGCGCCTTGAACAAAGCCCCCCCCCCCCTTTTTTTTTAATCTTTAGGTTCGAAGCACTGAAAGCAATCTAAAAGATTGAAGAAAATGTTTATACTCAATAATGTAACCTTTTATACTTAACTTTTATTCATTGCATCACAGACATGATAAGTTGTCGGAAAGGGGCATCTTTGCCAAAAAAAAAAAAAGGACAGCGCCTTCCAGGTTGTACGCCCTTGCGCCCTCGAACCTGTGCGCCTTCGTTTTTTTCCGCCTTACTTTCGGAGGGCATGAAACAAGGCAGTCCAGTCGGAGGAGGGGGAGGTCTTAATCCAAAGTGAGCGCCCCACGGCCTATGTATCATTGCACCCTCGAATCTAATTGACTGGGGTGTCCTCCCCCCCCCCCCCCTTCTTTTAATTTGAAGCGAATGAAAGTCTATAAAAGTTTGCTGCAGGAGATTATACTTAATAATGTGCTATAATTCATTTTAATTCATTGCCCCCCACTCGCCCCCAGAGGTGATAGGTAGTCTGGAAGGAGGACCTTTAACCAAAAATAAAACATCTTCCTCTGGGCTATGCGTCTTTGCTCCTTCGAACCTGTGCTCCTTTTAAGCGCAAGAAGTACTTAATAAAAGTTTCAAAACAAGGTTGAAATGAATAGCGTAAAAAATAAACTTTGAATTCATGGCACCTCAAAAGGGATATGTAGTATGGTCTTAAACCAAAGTGAGCGCTCTTATTTTTGTGCGTTTTCCTCTCTTTTGTGTGTGTGTGTCAAGTCAAAGTGTCAATCTACCTTGACTGAGGTTACGAATTCATGTGTGGTGATGTTGGTTAGAGAAAGATTCTTCAGACAGGTATTTTTATGATGTCAGAAAGCTGCATGAGTAAGCAATTGAATTGTATTGCACTGAAAAACGTGTACTACCGACAAAAATATTTAGTTTTGCCTAAAATAAAATCAAATAAGGATTTACTGAATATTGTGTTAGTTGATTGACTGACTCCTTCCTATTTTCATGAGCATTTTAATAGTAAGCAGATCATCAAAACAGCAGTAAGTAAGTAAAAATACAGCAGATAATACCCTTAAACAGCTGAATCTATATATCCGCACCATAATTCTTTATAAATCGCACAACTTTTCGAAGGTAAACAATAACTAGAAAAAAACAATTTCTGTATCTTAAGCACAACAGCTAATACTGTCTGTTCGCGTATTGTGCGCCTGGCAGTCACGAACGCTTCCATTTGAAAAAGGGGAGATATATTTAGGATGCACACTTCCCGATGCCTTCAGCTTTTGTTCGCTTGCTACTTCCTCGTTGCATTTCCCCTCTATTTCGAGAGAGTCAGAAGAGAATTGGCGCGTGCGTAGATTCGACGGAGGTCTCGCGAAAAATTTTTAGACAGTATGTAACCATTTAGTGCAGGATGAAGCTCTGTTACGAAGCCCATTTATTTGTGAATAATGGTCAAAATTGTATTTTATTTAAATCTATGTGGGCGATTCCCTGTAAACTCGTCATTTTTTACACGAAATCTGTCCGGGCACGGTTTTTTTGAAATGTTCGTATAGTTATAATACTATTGCTCAGAAAATGAATCTATTACTTTGGTTTGAAAGAGGGCCAATTGAAGTTTTTCTGATAAATCATGATAGGGGATAAGTCCACCGCCTAGTATAACTAGGTAGGGGACTGCGTTTTTGCTCTTTGTTGCGTAATATCTGCAAAACTATTGGAACATAATTAGTTACGAGACTACCTATAAATTTAGGCACAAATAGTGGACATAATAACTAATATGTTTTATAATTTAATTAATTGACATTAATAAAATCACTTCCCAGAGGACTGTTTTCGCAACGACCCTGATGCATACTTTCATCACAAATGTGGCTCTCAAACTAAGCAAAGTAGCGTTTCAACGCACCGTTCTCGGCGATTTCGGCAAATTCGCAGTGATTACTTTAAACTTCATGCAAAAAAGAATTTGTAAAACTTATAGATTTTTCGTATTACAGCTTTGAATTTGTTGCAGGGGACTGTATGAAAAAACTCCGGACAGAATTTACATGACAATTTTAAGTTTTAGAAATACATAATTATACATTATTTCATAAGAAAAATATAGCTTCATTATTCTATTTTTAGATATTAATTGCCAAATTTATGTAGTGTTAATAGGTTTTTTGAAATACCATCTTTAACAGTTAGGCTATGGGATTGGGACAGCCAGGGGACTGTGTTTTTGGCCCTTAGATAATTTCTAGAAAAAAAATTAAATTGTTATCACTACAAATACAATTGGGCCACAAAGTATTAATGCTTTACTTGTATTAAGAGCGATAATTCCTTTATTACTTTATTATTTTTAAAATAATCAGTCCGGACAGCCAATTACCAGTTTACAGAGAATCGCCCATATACGTGTTCCATGGTGTGCATCATAACGATCTTTTATTGTTTTACAAGATCGGTTTTAACACAATGAGGAGGGCTCGCAAATTATGAAAATTATTTTTTTTTTCAAACTTCCGAATTCACATGACTTATCTGACTAATGAGAGACAAGTTTGGAAAGTACTAGCAATGGTTTTGGAGGGTTTAACTCATAGCAGTTAGGTCAGATTCTTAATTTGTTTAAGAATACAGAATCCAGAATTTTTAAAAGCGTTTGAGACAGAAATCACAAATAAGTAATGCAATTTTTGCTAAGCACCAGAGGAAAAAGAAAATGTAGCTAAAGAAGTAACTTTAATTTTTTAATGAAAATAAACGCGTTTAAAATAGTGCGAGATGTATTACTGTGAACAGAAAGTTTTATTTATTGGTGTATTATTTTAAAATATTTCATCTTTTTAGCCTTAAATCAATTTAATAAAGATGATTTTATCTAGATTTTGCTTTTATTATTATTTACGCTTTATTGGAGACCCTGCATGAGAGTAAGTAAAAAATTGCCGTAAAACATTTCAGAATGTAACACGCTCGTAAAAATATAACTTTCGTTGAGAAATGAGAGGAATAAACATCGTCATTTTTTTTACTATCTGTTTTCTCAGGCATTGCACGGTCTACCCTGAAAATAAAAGTTTTGCCAAAAGACGCATGTTCACCAATCAAGCTCAAATAAAAAAAAAAAAATGTGTACAATTTCACGTCAAAGTGAAGGAATAGCTATTTCAAAATTTAAATTGATACCTTATCGAATTTTTTTAACCCATTAATGCCTAACTTTTTTTTTTCAAAGATATTTTGGAGACTGGTTACACGGCTACAGAACACACTTTACAATGGTTATGTGCTGCAATCTGTTAATAATGAATTGAAATAATACCAAAGTAATAACTGAACACTATTACTTGGTTGAAATGTTCATTTTTGGTCAATTCAGACACTTTTTGGACCGTCCCTAAAAAAGGACGCTAGGCATTAATGAGTTAAACACACCTATCTCCCCCTCCATATGAAATTTCTGAGTATTGAAAACACTTTGTCACAAATTTGGTAAAGATCCGACGGAAACTTATTGTTGTTATTTCCCCAATATAATCCTACGAAACTGGCTAACCAGGCAGTATGACTAAAAATTTAAATTAGACCTCTTTGGATTTTTTTTTTTTTTTTTTTCTAGTTCCGATGTTTCGAAAATCTTAATTTGAATTTCTGAGCAGCTAAGGACTTTAGTACGAAATTTGGTAAATATCCGGCTCAAACTGTGGATTTGTATAAAAAGTATACTCACTCACACCCAAATATTCACACCCATTTATTATGCAGGTTTACCTTATAATTTAACTACGGTATACTCCCAATTATCCGCGCAATTGGGTGGCACGGGTATCGCGGATAACAAGAAAAGGCTAAAAATAAGAGATAAAAAGAAGATAAAAATTGTGTTTTGCTTAAAATTAATCGTATTGTGTATAAAAAGTTTTACAAACAATGAAGATAGGAACAGGATTACACATTTGTGTTGTAAGTTCTGAAGCACATACAATCTATAAAGGAATAGTAGTGCCACAAAGCACTCTTCTGTAACATATACAGGGTGCGGCAGAAAAACCCGGACAAGCATTTATTATGATAATTTTATTAAATAAAAGAAATTTAGCAAAACAACAATTAATAATGTTAACATATACTTCTTACAATAATATACTCAGCTGGTTTCGAGGTGGCTTCCTCCAGCGGTGATACATAGATCCAAACGTAACTAGAAATTTTCAGCGATGGGCCGCAGCTCTTTCAGCAACAATCGGTCCCATTCTCGAAGCAGCGACTGCTTCAGCGACTCCAAGCTTTTTTGGGGCTTAGTACAGACCCTGACATTCAAAATGGATCACACACTGTAATCCATGGGATTCAGATCCGGCGAGTAGGGGGCCATTCCGTAGATGAAATGAAGTCTGAAAAATGGGTTCGGCACCAGTCCTGAGTCATTTGGTCCTGTGAGCCCGCACTGAGTCCTGCTAGAATATCCAATCCTCATCACCAAAGTGCTACTAGGCCCACAGAAGTATGACGGCCTGAAGAATGTTGCTGCGATACACTTCTTTGCTGATTTTGACCCCTTAATCCACAAAAACAAGGAGAGTCTTGCCGAGCGCAAATTCCTCCCCAAAACATCACCAATTGTGGATTTTTGGTGGTGTTCGACGATGGCCGATGTGCCAGAATCTTTAGTGGACCAGACTCTGTCGTTTTGGCGGTTATGCGCCCGTTCGACAGTGAACAACATCTCATCTTTGAAGAGGATGCTCTTCCACTGCTCACCAGCGGCCCGACGTTTGAGCTGGCGACATCTTTGAAGTCTCACGTTCTTGTTCTCTTCAGTAAGAAGTTGGGCTCTTTGGAGCTTGTAAGGCTTGAGATTGAGTTCAATTTTAGCTATTCGCTGAACTGATCGGTCGCTGATTTCGACTTCACGAGCGAGTTTTGCATGGAGACCCTCGAATTTCGCTGCACTCGCTTCTTGATGAACCTACGGTAGGAAAATGTGTTCACGGTCCGCTTTCTTCCGCTTCCAGGACGGCGTAAGGAGTGAACAAGCATTTTGTACCGGCTAATTGCATTGGAAACAGTCTGTCGAGGAATTTTGAGGAAACGAACTGACGTTTAAAAGCGCGAAACAGTTCCAAAATTGCAACGCGTCTTTCTGTCATTCTGCAAACAAAACAACGATGATAAGTACAAAATCGACACTTCCCTACTCAATGCAGGCAAACATGAAGAATCTTTTAAAAAAAGAATTGACTGGATACGGTAAAAGTTGTTGGCGTCAGGACGTGACAAACTTTGTCCGAGTTTTTTTGCCGCACCCTGTATTATACCAAACTTAATTTTGCTGCAAAAAAAGAGAAGAGACCTTTGCGGATAATTGCCGCAGAAAATGTGTGTGTGTGTGTGTGGGGGGGGGGGTGATATTTTGAAGTGCGCCCTTCGGAGGTTTGGGTTAGCGCCCTCATGGGGGAGCCAGTCCGCCCCTGTGCCAAACATTGAAATTTTTGACAGAGAGCCTAAAATTCCACGTGCCCCTGCCCAGCCCCCCCCCCCTCCACACATACACACTTATGTTGGATAAAATACTAAGATGAAATAAATGGGGGGGGGGGGGACTACAAATGATATTCTGAAGATGATTTTCGTTCTGATTTTACAAAACTTCAGGTTCCAAATATTAAGTTTCCAGCAAGTTAGGAGGGCACGTGCCCCCCCCCCCCTCCCCGACGCTACACTCATGCATTTGGTAATAACTTTAAAATTATGTTAGCAGTATTATGAAAATGTTTCTTTCTTTTTGCTTAGAATTACTGAAGATTATTTCAATTAAATGCAAAATAAAATTCAAAACTGAAGGAAGTGGATATTTCATTTTTGAATCTAATTTTTATTTCTTTCGAAGTACACTAGTTTTTTACTAATTTATGGTGATGATTGGAAATTTTGTTCAGTATTTGCTTGGCTATTTTAATTCCATGATTTTAATTTAACACAAGGATTTTCGTGGCGCCATCTATTTATGATTCAGCGAACTAAAGAGGTATTTTAGTAGCAGACTTATGAAAATGCTTCTTTCTATTTACTTAGGGCTATTCCATGCAAGTGTGGAAAAGCGTTGAAAAAATTAAACTCGAGTAATGTGACTGTTCTGCATATTTTTTGGTTTAAAAATGTTAGAAGTTTCTTAGTTATAACAATTTTTTGTTAGGAATGTAGTTTTTTAGTTTCGGCAATACTTTGAAGTTGGTATTAGAGTATTTTATTTTCAGTGAAGCAAATGATCAAACTTTCAACATTGATAAGTTTCAATTTTTTCCATTAGATAAATGTGACAAAGGAAGATTGTTGTTTATTACACTTAAAGTTAATATTGTGAATTGATGAAACAAGTGTTTTCAATTTAATTAAGTGATTTATGTCAATTTCAAAAAGGCTCTGTTCTATGTAACGAAAGTTACCAAAAACATGTTAAAGTTTTTACAGCAAATAAAGAAAGGACAATACAATGTTAACTATGTTATATTTTCTATCTTATAGATGTGTACTAAGCAAATAACAGTACTTTTCTTTTGAATATTGTTTATTTAATTTTTTGTGCTACAATCAAAATGTGTAACATAAGTTACCCACATATGCAGATAACGTAAGTTACCTCAGTAGAACTTCAATACTTGTGTTTCGAAATAAAGTAAATTGTAAATAAAACCTATGTGGTTAATAGAAGTAATTTATTCAATAATTCTTTTAATTGTACTGTATTTACTTAATTTATATTACTCATATTTCTTAAAATGTCTGTTAATAAGATTATAATACACCTTTATTACTTATTACATGCTTCTTTTTGGCTGTTAAAATATAAATTCTCTTTAAACAATATCACTGCATTCAGAATATTTAGGAGGTAATGTACTATGAATTATTCAAAAATGACTTCTGTTATGATTTAAAGTTATCAAATATGTTTTGGAAAAAACAAATATAAAAGTAGTTTATCTCTTTCAATGGAAATATATTTTGTTCTGCATTAAAATGCCACTGAACTCTGCAGAAAAGATGCGCTGTAGAAGGGGTATGAGAAAAGTCATTTGGATATTACAGATTCATAAATAAAAGTCACTCTTGATAGTATTGAAATATGTTAGAAAAAGCAAAATGTATCAAAAATATTTTCTGAAGATCCGCACATTGACAATGACCATTTAAGAACCAGAAATGAACAAAATGTAGGGTTTCGTTTAGTTAGTATTTTAAGGAACAAGAAGAAAAAACAGAGATAAAAGCTAGTGACTGGTGTGTGGTGAAATACGAAAATACATAGTATCCTTGAGTTGTGACGATTATTGAAGAAAACGAGTTTAAAGTAAAAGTAATGGCTGCTGTTGGAACCAATTAGAAATGGCCAGAAACGAGGAAATTTATTATAAGAGAAAACATGATTCGAAAATAGAATTACCTGAACTTGTTAATACCAGCGGCCAGTATGCATTTAAAAGTCTTATGTTTTGTAATATTTTTGATTGATCATTGAGTTTGGCATTAAATTTCTGTAAATTTAACTCATAATTGTTAATTTTCAGTATTTTGATCTAAACTAAGCTGTAATTTTCATTCATTAATTTTTGTAATAAAGATATGCTTGTAAGTAAATTTTGTAATGTAAGTTACTGTAACGTAAGTTACCCAGTTAGAAATTCCCATAAAATTCAATTTTTAAAATAAAATTTTAAATTTATGAAAATTAATTCCTAAATACTACAAGAAACTGATAAATTTTACTTCAAACAAGAAAACAGCTGTAATAGAGCAGAAATTTGCCTTAGAACCGATTTTCATATTATGCCATTCCCTTTTTGTGTAACGTAAGTTACTGCCTTATTTTTGACTGCTAAATTTTGGAAAATTTAAGTGCATCGAATATTTTTGCATTTTAATTTTGCTTTTGACTGTCATTTTCACTGAATGCTTTTGTACAAGGTTTTTATAACAATATTTGTCTCTGCTAAGGAGCTAACTGCATAAGAGTTGGTCGAAATGTAACGTAAGTTACCGTGGAATTGCCCTTAGAATTACTGATGCTGAAGATTATTTTAATTAAATGCAAAATAAAATTCAAAACTGAAGGAAGTGGATATTTCATTTTTGAATCGAATTTTAATTTCTTTCTTTCGAAGTACACTAGTTTTTTACCAATTTATGGTGATGATTGGAACTTTTGTTCAGTATTTACTTGGCTATTTTAATTTAACACAATGATTTTCGTGGTGCCATCTATTTATAATCCAGCGAACGGGAGACGTATATTATTCAAAGTAAGAGCTAACATTGTTTTCGCAATTTTTACTGGTATTTGTTAGGATTATTGTGAAATTGGAAATTTTCACTAAAAATATTCATTTGTAGATCTGAATGTTGTTTAAAGCATATTTATTTAAAGTTACAAATACCTTTGTGCTAATGATGTAGATAAAATTACAAGCCTATTTTACGTTGTAATTTTATCTACATATTTATTTACTTTGACCTATATGGATATGGAAAGCTTAGGGACATCATGTAATTGCCGATTTTCAATTTTTTTGCCTTTTTGAATGCGGATTAGAAATAAAATACAGCAAATATTCAACCACAGTTTACAAATTTTCATCACTCATCTGACATCAGTGATTAACATACTTGTATTATTGTGTTACATAAACATAGAATGTAAACATAATTATAATATAAATTTAATGTTATAAAAACCATAAACAAACTAATGTTCTTAAATAATTTCAAATACTTTATTTACTAATTAAGAACAAAACATCGTAAATAAACAAATAAAACGATTCAATGTGGAAACACTTTTCAAAGGATCTGCTAATACATGAAATTTCACTCACTTTATCTGAAAGGTCCAGGCTTTATCATAAAAAAAATAATTTTCTAAATAAACTGTTTAATCAATTAAAGTCAGAAACATTTTTAAAACACTTAATGAAACGTAAAATTTCGCTCCATTCTCAATAAATTGCTTACTTTATTTTGATTATAGATTAAAAAATTGCAAGAAAAAAATTTCTAATTAGCAATTAAAAAAAAAAAAACTGATGTAACATAATATTACTTTGATTTTTCCTAAAAATTACGCAGCTTGTACTGAGTTAGAGAAACAATTGCAAATAAGCAGTGAGAAGATTTCAATGTTTTTTTTTAAGGTTAATAAAGCATAACATCGTTCACTTCTTATTAAAATTACGTATTCCTCGTATTGAGATAAAATAAGAGATTTGAAAAAAACTGCTTAAGTAATTCATTGCAGAAACGATTTTGAAAAAGATTTACCAAACGAAAAACTATCTTGTTCATTTTTCCTTTCTATTACATACCGTTTGAGAAAATTTTTGAAAACGATTAATAAAGTATAACATTTTTCTCATTTTTCCTTAAAATGACATACCTTGTAATGATTAAAATAAAAGATTGTAAATAAACTGCGGTAAAACTTAAATTGAGAAAAAAAATAAACTCTTGATAAAACAAAACCTATCGCTCAACTCAAAATAAGATTACTTACTTACTTGATCTTAAGTACCTGATTGCAAACAAAACTTCTATTTAGTAGTTAAAAAATAAAACTGATATTGCATAATAGTGCTCTGATTTTTCGTGAAAATTACGCACCTTGTAATGAGTTAAAGAAGCGATAGCAAAACAACTCACGACATATCAGTATGAAAAGAAATTTTGAAACCACCTTGCAGATTTTGACGAGATGTATTGCCCATTTATCATGTAACTCTAGAACTACCAAACTGCAGGAGGTTTAAAACCGTTTTAAGATCATATTATTTCTTCCTCTTTTCATTAAAATTAGGTACCTTGTAATGAGTAATAATAAAAGATTCCAAACAAACTGTTAGCGATTCAATTTGTAAATGATTTTTAAAATGATTGACAAAACATACCATGTTGCTCACTTTTCGTTTTAATTAAAAACCTTGTAATAAAGTAAAATAAAATTAGCAAATAAACTGCTAAAACAATTCAACTTAGGAGATTTTGCTTCTGCCAGCCCTGATTGTTCATTATAAAAAAATTTAGTTTAGATATTGTTGTGAAATTTCTCGACAAGAGATTTTCCGCCAGAGCTATTAATAACTGCAAAGAAATTTAAAAATTTCTTCTTTCTACAACTGAAGATTGCACTTATATATCAGAGGTCTATAAATATGTCTTTGGCAAAGAAAGGTTATTTTTATACAGAAATATGCTGCTAGATATTTGG
>JAXGGA010014050.1:0-33247 GCA_038373865.1 Uloborus plumipes
ACTCCAGTGCGATTGATTTTACAGGGTGCGACAGAGAAACTTGCTGATTTTAATTGGATGCTAATTAGCAAGGAGTGGTCAGAAAGGAGTGGGAAGAGTCTCATTTTAAAGAGAGGGTCCTGAAGTTTTGTTATCTCATAGTTTAGTTGTCACCATGCGTTGGACAAAGGAGCAAGGAGCGTTCGCCTCCGAATCTTACTTTTCAAATAATCTTTCGGTGGTCGCCACTCAACGTGCCTTCCGAACTCGGTTCAAAATTCAGCCCGTTGTTCCCATTCTTGGCTGGGAATCGACTGTTTTGTGGGTGAAAACATTCAGGGAAAGTGAGAGTGTGACAAACAGAGGCCCAGGAGGTCAACGGATTTCCAGAACCCTAGAAAACGTCGAAAAAGTGAGGGAGTCGTCTTTGCGCTCTCCCAGGCGTTTGGCGCGTAAACACGCTGCTGCTTTGGGGATTTTTGATTGGACACTGAGACGAATTCTTCACAACGAACTCCAGTTTCATCCCTACAAACTTGCTGTGGTTCACCAGTTGAGTGATAACGTCTCCTTGAAAGGTGACGTACCGTGGCCGGCCCGCTCTTCCGATTTGACACTCTGTGACTATTTTTTATGGGGGTATCTCAAATCGATCATTTACATCGACAAGCCCCGGACCCTGCAACGCCTGGAGAACAGCATCCGGCTTGCTATCACCAACATCCCAACAGTCGATATGCTCGAAAGAGTGCAACAAATCTAGGGTACATGAGTGCATCATTAACAAGCGCCGTCATTCTTCCCGATGTAGTTTTTAAATCTAACTAATATAAAAATTCAGAATCGATACCGTATCTTATAAAAAGTAGTAAACTGATACATGATGTACTTTTCCTTAAGTGGACTTAAACATTATTTGTAGCTTGCATTTGTATTTAAGGTGTATAATACAATTTTTTAGTTTGTCCAGTCAGAAAAAAATGCCATTGTTTACAGAAGTAGCCATTGTGTGTATAGATATGCACTTGAATGTTGAAAAATTCATGAACGAGTGTCACTAAAACACCATACCCCGGGCAGGGCCGGGTACCCGGCTAGTGATATCATATTTAGAGATGTTAACGAAGACTGATAGCATATACTCAAATATGTAACTCATATTAACATCAGATCTGTAACATTCATCAGATCTGTAACGGCTTAAAAGTGAGTAATCTAAGGAGTGGGTAAATAACTTCCTTGACCTCCCCCCTTTTATTTTCTTGCATTTAGACCCACTTTAGACTTAAAATCCAATATTAGTTTTTTTCTGCAAAAAATTTTTTTTTTCAGAAAACTCCAACTTCAAATTGGCACTTTTCTAAATATTGGCTCAACTACTAATAAGGAGCAAAAACAATTTTTGTTATGTTGCATTCAAGAGCACCGAAATACAGGGTGTCCACTCCAATCGTGGACCAATAGCTAATTTCTAAACCGTTAGAGATAAGCATATAGTTTATTTAGGAAAAAATCTCCAAATTACGAAAGGAATTTTGATTCTATTCAATGTTTTTCAAAAAATCAAATTTTGAAATAGTTACGAAATTTAAATTTTTATACAGCCCCCCAGTCCTATCAATCATATTTAGTAAAACATTCTTGACACTATAACGTTTAAAACTAAAAAAAAATCACTCTTCTACCACAAAAATTGACCGAGTTATGACGTTTTGAAAAATCAAGATTTTGAAAGATTTCGCATACGGTCTCTTAAGCGATCGCTCGATGACGTCATGAAATAATGCAAAATCTTGATTTTTCAAAACGTCATAACTCGGTCAATTTTTGCGGTAGAAGAGTGAATTTTTTTTAGTTTTAAACGTTACAGTGTCAAGAATGTTTTACTAAATATGATTGATAGGACTGGGGGGCTGTATAAAAATTTAAATTTCGTAACTCTTTCAAAATTTGATTTTTTGAAAAACATTGAATAGAACCAAAATTCCTTTCGTAATTTGGAGATTTTTTCCTAAATAAACTATATGCTTATCTCTAACGGTTTAGAAATTAGCTATTGGTCCACGATAGGAGTGGACACCCTGTATATCCTCTGACTGCAATAAACAAACATTAAAACAATAGTATGTTAAGCAATGTTTATTGTACTGTAATATTGTAGTAAGTATATGCTGTAAATAAATTGTTGTCATAGTTTTTTTTTTTCTCAATTTATTTATTTTAACTATTTATTTATTTTAAATTAGATACATTTAAAGAAAATATGAAGTTCCAAAAATCACTAAAGAACATACTTTCAGATGAATAATAAAAAAAATGTATTTAAAATGGAAAAAATTAACTTAAAACTTGAAAAAACCTTAATTTTGAGTAAATTCCAGGAGAAATAAATATAAAATGAGAGAAAAAACTGATATTTAGCACTAATTGTATACTTTACGTTCCATATTTTTCATCTTGATAATTTCTTAAAATTTATATTTCATTATTTACAAAATACACAGAAAAAAAATCTTTTTTTTTTTTTTGAAGAGAATTATGAATTTTAAGCCTCGTTTGAGGTAAATAAATATTTTTTAATTTGGATAAATGATTTTTTGGGACATGTGGGGACGTGGGGGAAGCGTTTTATCAACATGAAATTTTGAATTTCCGATTTTTTTTTTTTTTTTCGATTTAACCTAGTGAAAAAGGGCTAGTTCGCACTTTCGGACGCAAGTCGGCACGGGTTACCGTTGTTCAAATTGCATGAAACTTTTTTTACAATTGTTTTGATGTAAAAGGAAAAAAATAAGAGCGTATGCGTTACAAAATTCCGACTTTCGGTTTTTATGGGACACCCTAATGGACACGCTCGCACAATGCTGTTTAATATTATTCTGCTTAAAATGTTTTCGTTTAAGTAAAATATTATCTCTCATATATTTCAATAATTTTAGAAAAAGATTTATTAGAATTTTTCGATCAGCATTTCCTGTTGTAGGATGAATACATTGAAATGTAAAACATGGTGTGAATTATTAAAAAAAATCCTGTTTTCATTCAGTAAAAAATTAAAAATGTCATAATTTCTCGGGTGGGGTAGGGGCAGGAGAAAAGGGAAGGGGCGGCAAATATGGTGCATGCCCCGGGCGGCAAAATCCTACGCTACGCCGCTGGTTTTCGCAACGACCCTGATGCATACTTTCATCACAAATGTGGTTCTCAAACTAAACAAAGTATCGTTTCAACACCATTCTCAGCAATTTCAGCAAATTCACAGATTGCTTTAAATTTCATGTCAAAAAACATTTGCAAGAAGAGTAACAGATTTTTTCTATTGGAGCTTTGAATTTGTGGCAGGGGACTGTTTGAAAAATCTCCGGACAGAATTTACACGACAATTTTAAGTTTTAGAAATACGTAATTAGACCTTTTATCATAAAAAATATAGCTGCTTTATTCTATTTTTAGATATTAACTGCCAAATGTATGCAGAGTTTGATAGGATTTTTGGCATATTACCTTGAAGTGTTAAACAATACGATGGGACAACCAGGAGACTGTTTTTAGCACTTAGATAATTTCTAGAAAAAAAAAAAAATTATTACCGCTCCCAGGGCCGCCGAGAGTGGGGGGGCAACAGGGGCAAAATCCCCGGGGCCCGGCCCAAGAGGGGGCCCGGGCTGCTAGTTAAAAAAAAAGGCAGTTTTTTTTGTTAACTGAACTTCATTTTTGTGAGGGCAAAGCAAAAACATCTCGCATCTACATGTGTCCACAGCAACGCAACGAGTTCTTGCAGCCCAATGCCTGGGGAGCTAACTTATGTAGTACTTACCAGTCATTTCTTACGTGTACAATGGAAAGTTTTAATGAACTTTCAAAGTGAGGAATAACGCTTTTAATAGTCAAGAAATGTAATTTGTTTCAAGGGATTTTAAAACACATACATGTGTAATTTATGTAAATATATGTATTATTAATTTTGTGAAGTAGTGATAGAATTATTAATAGTTATTAGTAAATTTAAGTAGGAATATTATTTGTAAATTTGTATTATGTATTTCTGATTTATTTCATACACATTTATAACATAGTATACTTAAGTACAGCACACGAGCAGATTAAAAAAATATGAAACACACAAAATATAAAACTGGAAGAAAAATTAGCAAATACGAAATACTATTATTTTTCTTCACTGCACCGAACGTAAGTTGTCTTAGTATTGAAGATTTTTTTTTGGAAGGGGGGGGAGGGGGGCGCCTGTCAGTCCTTTGCCCCGGGGCCCCGGTAAACCTCTCGGCGGCCCTGATCGCTCCAAATACAATTGGGTCACAGTGTATTAATGCTTTACTTGTATTAAGAGCGATAATTACTTTATTACACTTTATTATTTTTAAAATACTCGATTCGGACAGCCAATTACGAGTTTACAGAGAATCGCCCATACACTAGGTGGCCAAAAGTATCCGGACACTTTCAAAAATTCACCTTTTTACATATAGCTGGAGAAATAAGTGATCAATTGTTCTTTAACTTTAGTCATACAAAATATAGGCTTCACCGAACATTTCCAAGTTGAAATTAAATTACCCTTGCATTTGGGGGACGATAAGAAGGAGAGTCGAAAGAATAACCGCTTTTTGACCATAACTCTTTGAAAATAGCTCGGAATAAGCTATGCATTTCAGTAATTAATTAGCATACTATGTATAATTACTATACAAATTCAAATGAACGTACCACTCTTACTTCCGAAGATATGAAACATTTTTTAAAAAACGGCAATTTTATTTGAAGGGTTTTTGCTCATAACACGCAGAGTTTTTGATCAAACCTTATCAAAACTTCAGGAAAGATGACAAAATACAAGAGAAAGAACATACTAAAACGGTTTTTAAAAATATTAAAAATCCGATGAGATATGAACGTTAAAAGGAAATAATTTTGCACGGCGCATGCGCGAAAGACAGAAATTTATAACTACAAAAATATTGTAGCCTGGTGTATACTGCATCTTATAAAAAAAGTTCCAGTTGAATATCATGAAAATTGAAAAAGATATCAGCGATCTAGTGAGCTGTATTTCATTCATTCGCAGACAATACATACATAGTGAGGGTCTGTCCACAAAGAGCTATTTTTAAAATAAAGGTTATTTCGTCATCGTTCAAAACCAACGTTTCAGGGGGTCTCCGGATACTTTTGGCCACCTACTTATAAGGTCTTTTTGGTCGAATGGGCGAAATGTGACTTCTATGCCAAATATAAATTTTTAAACAGTATACAATTTAACATTGAAAAATATGCTCGATTGTCCCCACACTATTTGTGAACAACCCCTCTCCATTTATGAATTGACTGCAAATGAATGAATTACAGCTCACTAGATCGCTGATATCTTTTTCAATTTTTACGATATTCAACTGGAACTTTTTTTATAAGATGCAGTATACACCAGGCTACAATATTTTTGTAGTTATAAATTTCTGTCTTTCGCGCATGCGCCGTGCAAAATTATTTCCTTTTAACGTTCATATCTCATCGGATTTTTAATATTTTTAAAAACCGTTTTAGTATGTTCTTTCTCTTGTATTTTGTCATCTTTCCTGAAGTTTTGATAAGGTTTGATCAAAAACTCTGCGTGTTATGAGCAAAAACCCTTCAAATAAAATTGCCGTTTTTTAAAAAATGTTTCATATCTTCGGAAGTAAGAGTGGTACGTTCATTTGAATTTGTACAGTAATTATACATAGTATGCTAATTAATTACTGGAATGCATAGCTTATTCCGAGCTATTTTCAAAGAGTTATGGTCAAAAAGCGATTTTTCTTTCGACCCCCCTTCTTATCGTCCCCCAAATGCAAGGGTAGTTTAATTTCAACTTGGAAATGTTCGGTGAAGAATATATTTTGTATGACTAAAGTTAAAGAACAATTGATCACTTATTTCTCGAGTTATATCTAAAAATGTAAATTTTTGAAAGTATCCGGATACTTTTGGCCACCTAGTGTATAACACTCTTTTTCGAAGCATGAACATAAATGTTTCAGCGAATGAAGTAAGATGTGATGATTTTTTTTTTTTTCACATTTAGAATTTTTGCATTAATGACTGTTATGAATTGCCAAAAATTAATTTACTATGCATTTTTTTTGCTTAATTACTCTTAATTTCGTTATCAATTTTAATTAATTAATTACATTTTAAGTTAAACATTATATATTAATAATTATTATAGTTTTATTTGAATTAGTGTTAATTTAACAAACAATTAATACTTCTGATTTATCTTTCGTGACCTTGGACCATCCCCCCCCCCCTAAACAAAGTTCTAGATACGTGCTTGCTCTGAAGTACATAATATGTTGTATTTTTGTTTTTTCTTTCTAGTGAATTAAGTTGAATTGTAGCAATAAAAATATCTAACTTATATTCCAAACTGTTTCCAGATGAAATACGCCAAATTTATTTTTTTCAAAATTTAAGCAAAATGTTGGGGGGGAGGGGGGGAGGGGCACCCCCGTAAGTCCGCCTATGGGAACAGGAGACCCTCGGGAGTAATGAAGTGATATTGCAGAAGTCGGACTTTATGCCAAATTATGGTACAGTTGGAAAAGTGACGCAGAGCACCCCAAATTGCCCGCCTAACTGGCACAAGACGACAACAACAACAACATTTATGTGTACAAGATGCAGGTTTTGATGCAAAACTGAAAGTTCACTAAAATGAACTTTTATTGCTGTTAACTTTGCATAGAAAGGTTAAATGTACGAGAATCATTATTTCACAAAGTTTGAAGTTCAGCTGAGGAGTTCTCATATATTTTTGCTACCACTACCAAATTTCTTGAATCTTCCATTGTTTATCTGTCTAACCCTGGAACTATACCTACTGCTGGCTTTCGCTGACGAAATGATGTTAATGCAGTAGGTTCATCTTCTTCTCTAATTGGAGGCTTGAAAAATGTCTTATTCGTTGTCATAAAATGGTCTGTGCTTGATGCGTTTCTCTTGCTTCTTTCTTTATTATATAAAACTTGAGCCATGTCCTTTCCTGACAAAGATGCTACAGCATTTATTTTAAGTGCTTGTTCGGGAACCTGTTTTTCAGCAAGTGTAACATCTTTAGCTGGACTCTCACATGACGCATTATCTGTCAACAGTATTTCCTTGTTTTTCGGCTTGGGAGCAGTTTCTTGCAGAGCTGGTTGCAGTGTCTTGCCTGGTGGTAAATAAGGCATTGATGACACATTTGAAGAAATGTTATTAGCTGTATATGGAGGGATGAAAGTCGGTGGAAAGAAACTTGGCAGCGGAAAAAACTGCTGTGAACGATGCACAGGATCAAAAATTACTTGTCCAGTGGGCAGCATGTAATAATTGGCGAAATTGATTCCTCCAGAATATGAGTTATGATTCAGAGGCACAGTCTGATCTGGTTGAGCTTTTGCGTAGTTCTCGTAACAGTATTCTGCCATAGATTTTCCTATATTCTCCGTCTCCTCACCAGCCCACATGGAAAATGGGTACTGCAGCAAAGGATTAGCAAGAACGCAAGATTTCGAAAAATTCTCGTCAGTAGGTGTTGCTGCCAGTGCAACAGCATTCGAGTTATTGCTTGGAATTATCCTGTTTTCTGTAGTTCGTAGTACATTTTCCGAATTGTCCTTTAATAACTTTCCTTGCATTTCTAACTTGTTTTCTTTGTGTTCAAAAGGTTTTTCTCTTAAATCTGATCTTCCGTAGATTGCAAAAGTCATAGAGTCCCCGAAGTTAAATTTTGTTAATTTTTCTTTAGGGTTCACCTTTGGTTCACCAACATTTTGATCGATTCTGTTTGGGCAGGACTTTGTCTCCACTTGCAGATCAGTCTGTTCACTATATTCCTCTTCAATTTCCGATGCTATGCACTTTTTAGTTGACCAATCATCATGTCTAATTGGGCACTGTGGCGACGTTGTGTGCTCTTTTAAATCTGATGCCTTTTCCTCTATGGCAGGAGGAAATATTTCAATTGTTTGATTATTATCTTTCTCACTTAGATCTGATTTACCATACAAAGCATAAGTAACAGAGCTTCCTAGATTAAACTTCGTCAACTTTTCTTTTGTGTTTATTTTTTGTTCATCCACAGCTTGATTAATGCAGTGGACAAGAGGCTTCATTTCTTTTCTTGGCTTACTAGTTCTAAGTTCTGAATTAGAATCTGAATTTTTTTCATTCTTCAAATGTTTTGTAATATCTAGAGATATATTTTTTACTTCTGGGTTAAAATGTTTGCTTTCATCTTTTTTAACATCTGCTTTATCTGGCGTACCGTAGAGGAAATATGCTACTGTGGCTCCATGGTTAAACTTGTCCAACTTTTCTCGGGCATTTACTTTAGGAGAACTGGACATCATGCTTATACTGTTCACTAGAGGTTTCAGCTCTTTTTGTCGTGTTCTCATTTCAGATTTTTCGGAGTTTACCTCTGGAAATCCGCATTCCATTGTTCTTTGAGAGCTTGTACCGCCATTTAATTGTTCTGAACTTCGTTCAAGCTGTTCCATGAAATTACGATTGCTATCTTCTGTAACACCGCAACCTTGGGAAAGAATTATATCTCTCAGTTCTGTATTTGAACTTCTACGTATTGGTTGCCTATTCCACAAACATTCAGAGCCATTTTCGGACATTTTTCTCACGAAGTCTTCATTTTTCGTTGATGCATCTTTTACATATGTCTTAGGAGTTGTATTTGTTCCGAAATCTTGAACTTCTTTTAGTATGTGTGCGTTAAATTTAGCATTATTTACTAACCTTACGGGTGACCTTTTCAAAGATTCAGCTATTCCTTCAGATATTTCTTGTTTCATGTAATCGCAAAGTTTTTGAACGCAGTTCATATCTTTTTGAGTAAAGTGCATAGTTCTAAATGTGTTAGTCTGACGATTCTTTTTGTTTTCACAACCGCATCGCCGAGGTGTGAAATAATTCATGTTTATTGGAATTGCTGCCTCATTGGCAATACCTTCTGCTTCTGCAGAGCGACACCATTTTTCTGGAGAATTTTCTACGAGATTGATAATATTGGTTCCATATCTGAAGCTCTTTTCGTTGTTGTAATCCTTTGCATCTTCTGTAAAACATGCAAGTGTTTCCTCCGTACCCGATTGATCAGAAGTTACAGATGTATGATTCGAAAAATTTGACCTTGTACTATGTATTTGTCTCTGCCTTATTTCTTTACAAGTTAAGGTTTTGACTCCTTTTACTTTTTGTTTTCTGTTTTTCTTTCGTGATTTATTTTCATTTTTATTGTAAGAATTCTTTCTGGAATTAATGTCAATTCTGTTTGAAATGAACATTTTGGAAGCATCATACAAGTTTCGTTTTTCAGAAGCAGTCGTTCTCTTTTCATTACTCGTGCATTTCATTTCACAAGGAGAATGTTGCTTTGCCCCAGATAAGCTTCTGGTAACCTCTGGATTATTCAGAGTGAAAGCCATATCATTGCAGAACGACTTACCCATGATGTGTGGTAATTCGTTTTCTGATATCAAGCTGTTTTTCAACGATTCATCGAAGTTGCGGACATCTTTTAGACAACAGTGTTTTGACTCATCGCTACAGCCATTCAAAATTCTGTTTTTAATTTCAGGAAATTTATTGATTTTTCTTAATGAAGTTGGTATGCATTCGGGCCTTTCCAAATTGACATAAAACTGATTTTCTGTCTCTTGAATATGTCTAGCGAGACATTTATTTCTATTAGTATTTCTGTTTGTGTCTATCGGAGTTTCTTTGTGCGCTGAAAGATTTTTCATATATTCTTGGTAAATAAGTGCATCATCAAAAAGCACCGATTCTTTTCTTTCACAAGTTCTGTTTTGTTGCCTAAATAAAGATCTAATGAGTGCTTCTTTTTCTATTGAAGGAATGTTTTCACTGAAATACTTTGTTGTATTTTCTGTTACGGTTGATAGATTTTCGGATTTTATATTTCGGTGAAATCTTCCTTTTGCGACGTTTTTATGCGCATGAATGTGTTCAATAGGTATGCGACACTTCCGTTTTTCATTACATGTTATTTTATTTTGGACATCATGTGGTCTTTTTCTTGATTTTATGGAGGAACTCGAGCAAGTCTCTTCGTTCTTAAGAGTGATATCATCTCTAAAAAGCTCCTCAGAAGTTTTTCTCATTTCTGCCAAATCTATATGTTCTGGATTTTGCGTTGCTTTACGATCGCTCACAAACCTTTTGCTATAACAAGTATCTATTATATCTTTCTTAGAGCCTGGGTTTTCGATATCAGATGACAAGGGTTTTCGCCTTATTGATGGTTTGCAAAAATTATTTCTCTCCTCTGGAATGGTATTGCGTGTAATGTACTCCTTTGGACTTTCAGTAATTTCTGAAATATTTTCACTACATGAAGCATGCTTTGTGTTTAAATTTAATGGATTAATCTCTCTGGTTCTATGATTATATTTTGAGAGCACAATATTTTTGTCACTGATTTTCTCTTTGGAAAAGCCAGTATGAACAGCAAATTTTCTTAGTTCGTCTTTGGAGACCTGATTTGTGTTGCGTGAGCTACAATGATTTCCAAATGGCTTAGAATTATTGCTGTTCTTTACGAATCTATAGCGCATGCGTGGATAGATCGAATTTCCGTCCATAATAAATTGATTGAATGCACGAGTTCATGAAATATATATTTCGGCTTGGACTTCAGTATTTGAGTTCTCTCAAAAATGTTGTTGCGTATGACTTACAGAAGAAGTAGCAATTGCTTTTAATTCCAACTTAGAGAATTATTTCACTGCAGTACGACAAAAATTTTGTTCTCCATTATGAAAAAGATTTTCATAATGGATGTTATCATTATGGGTACAGTCAAAAATGTTCAGGAAATGTTTTGTAAAAAATCTCTCTATTTAAATATTTCTTCCTCCTTTTGTGAATTGCTGCAGTAAAGCTATTTGAAGGTTTTTTGAGTTGAAAGTACGTGTCCTTTAAATATGAAAAGTAGGAAATATTAAGGTCTGTAAATGGATGAACTTGGTCAATTGTTAATAAATAAAGCAATTTCCCTCGAGTAAAATGCATTGTTGAGTACACGACTACAATAATAAAAGTTTTCTTCACTGGATTGTTTGTATTAACATACCTACTGAATCAGCCCTGCAACAATTTGAAGTAAAATATACGCAATAAAGCAGTTATAACCAATCACTTTTAAACTAAAAATATTTAAAAATGAATTAAATACCTTTAATATTTTGTTCTTTTATACAAAGCGTATTGATAAGCATTTGAAGGGTAACATTTAACTAAGATCATCGACGTACTTTTCAAAAAACAGAAATACATTTTTCAAGAAATTATTTTCTTTTCTACACTGGAATCTCGTGGAATTAAAATCATTGAAACTTAAAATTTGAAGGATTAAATTGAAAATTTGAATTTTTTAAAGATTGACAGTGAATGACAGAATACTTCCTAAGGTTCATTCGAGGTGCAAGGAGGAAGCTCTTGAACTTTAATTTGTTTCTTCCTTAACTTGTGATTAGTTGTCCGAACTCTGAACAACTGATTTCGTACATGTTTACAATTTCGATTTTCACTGCACTGTTATTGCTACTGTTTTCTCTTCTAAATACCCATCGCCCCCTATCGCCCCTTAAGAATTTACCGCCCCTCTGAGGAGCCGAATTGCCAAATTGTGGGCGATCGCCCCCAGGTGGGAACAACTGCGTTAGAGATATTTGGCGTTAGAACTTATTTAGGAGTCATTTATAAATAATGTCACGTTTGTTAATGTGATAAGTGTGAGGGAGGAAGTAATAAGAAACGTGACATCGGCACTTTTTAAAAAGCAACAATACGCTTTCGAAAAACAGCTTGAAATGTAACAAGGGGGGAGAGAAGATCAAATGTTTGACGTTACTCATGGATAGCGGGACAACCCCTTATCGCCCCTGGAAACTATTTTCTAGTTTTGACGACAGTGCATATCTGTATCACAGCCTGCATCTCAGCATTTGCCGCTGTGAAAAAAATTGAGGCTATATCGGCCCGATCGGTGAGCGTTGGATTCGTAACCAATGGGTCCTGGGTTCGATACCAGCCGTTGGGAGAACCACCGTGCTTGCTCATGGTGACCTCTGGGAGCACTGGACCAGAGGTTTCTTGGCTCCTGATATGGATCAAAAAACGGAGTACTCTTCAGGACCCCATCCAACCGATTAAACCACGTGTAGTGGTAGGGGCGGGGGACCCTGCAGTGTGTTCACGCGTGTTTGGTCAAACTTACAAAAGAACTACTTATTTGACACACCATTCGTTATTTTACATTTTTAAAGAACTTGAAGAGTTTTTCTCCCTTCTTTTCTTTTAATTGGCTCATTTATTTAAGCGTTTCGCGTATTTCGTTTCATGATGTATTTTATGTGAAACCTCAGATTTCTTTTTTCAGTTTATTTATGTACTATGACCAAGAAGTATCAATGAAAAATTTTATTAATGGCGCTGATTTATATAAAAAAGCTTCCGAGAAATAACATTCTCTGGACATAGACAGCATTCAAGATTTAATTGATTTTTTTTTCCTTCTGGGGTATGCGTGAGAATAATTTTATTCTGATAATTCATAGCGTGACATAACGAAACGTAAGCGCTGCTGACACCATTATTATCTTACAATTGAGTTTGTGCAAACTTAACTGAAGTTTCAAAGCAAATCGTTTCTAATAGGTTTGACCTTTTTTTTGTTTTTTTTTTCTTTTTTTTTTAGTTACTGCGACAGTTATTGTGCCTTGTACTGAAAGTTCTGAACTAATCTATTTTTCTGAAAATTATCATTCACCTTTTTTTTGGCTTAATAATTGTTTTAATGCTTCAATATGTGTTCTCTTTTTTGCTTAGTATACAAATTTTTAGAAAATTTCTTTCTGAGATCTATGAATTTTCAAGTCAGAGGATAGTAATTGCTTTTCTCCGTGCATTTTGAATGAAAAAGAGACAACGATTTTCGAAATTTATTTAATTATTATGGTGCTCATCATTAACTGGAATACCTAAACGCGTAGAATACTCAAATGCAGGTAAAAAATAACATAATTAGTGAAAATTAAAGCTGATTAGTTCACACTTGCCATTAGCAAAAATGTGTAAAAATCATTTACCTTTATGTGCCTGTTACCCAGACATAAATTCTTTAAGTATCATGATTTAGATTTGAAAAATTGATGAGTCGAGACTCTGTTGGAAAACGTCGAAAATTTGAATCAATAGGAATTTTTAAAACATATTTTGACACACTAATAAAATAATTCAAATAAAACTCCCTGAAAAACTCGTTTCTGTAAAATTCAAATCACATTTGAGAAATTCAAAATTGAGATAAGAAGAGAGAGCTATAAAATAAATATTGTTCAAAAAAAGGCCGTTCATTTTTTAGGAAATCGAACTGCACAGTTCATTTTATTAGCGGGACCAGAAATTAATGTCATTTTTTTTTCTTACAAATTAATAGTTAAAAGTTTTTCTTTTAAATTAGCGATATAATTATCCTCGTTATCACGAGCTTTTTTTGCCATCTAGTAGTATGTTTAAAACCCCGGAGAGATTTAAAAAAAAGAAAATAAATAAAACTGATTTTAGGAGCAAAATATCTTGAAATCATGTGATACAAGCCAAATGTTCAAGTTTTTTTTTTTTTTTTTTTCGTATATTGATCAGAATAAAGTGAAATCCAATGGTGCAATGTCAGATGAGTATTATGAGTGAAGCAGTGGGATTTCCTTTTCTTTCGATCACTAAAACACTTTCTGTCACACAAAAACTTGAAACTTTGGCTTGTACCCAAGATGACATTTCAAGATATTTTGCCCCAAAACGATTGTTTTTCTTCTTCTTCTTTTTTTTTTTTCAATCTATCCGGGCTTAAAAATGTACCACTAGATGGCAAAAGGCCCTTGATAACGAGTATAATTAGTTAATTACATCGCTGATTAAAAATCCTTATACCAATTGATTTCTTTGAAAAAAAGTGACTTTAGGCCATTCCATGAAAACGCCGCCATTTTGTCCCGTTCGTGACGCTAATACATTTCATCAAAAAATAGTAATTTTAAAAGGAAGTGAACACAGTTTCTTGCCAATGTTTTTTTAAACATGTTTGATTTCTTAATCGACAAAGAAGTTTCGTTCATTATAATTTAAAATCAATAAGTTTTACTGAAATACATGAGCGTCACGTGTGGGACAAGATTTAGGCTTTTTCCTGGAATGGTCCCATGACTTTACGGTTCTCCTAATTAGAAGTCGGCTTGTTCCGTTGTTCGTTCGTTCTTGAACGACACATCCCTTAGAAATTGTATTTATTCGGAAAATTTTTTTATGAAGATTTTGTTCTAAGAAATTTTTTTTCTTCATGGGAGGGCTATAAATTCCTGTTCCCCTTCGCCTTGCCGCTGCATGGAAATAATGCGATACGTTCAGGGGCGCCCCGAATTAAAATGTTTGGGAGCGGGAAAATTATCAGTTTGCCGGAAAAAAGTTTCAATTTTACCGAACGATAAAATACAATATGTCACACATGTCGTACATGCATAACATTTAGTGAGAAAAAACATTAGGCATCTTTTAAAAAACAATTCTAAAAACTAAAAAGAACAAATAATCTCAATGTTGCAATGTTGTCATCAAATTGCCGAATCGTCAGTGCCGAATGCGGAAATTATTGGGAGGTCACAGTGACCTCTCGGGACCTCTCACTGGGCCGCTCCTAAATATGTTAGGCAAAAGGAAAAGTGAAGGGCCGCCCGCTCCAGGTCCAACTCTCCACTATGATTTGATCGGGCCCTTGATAACTATAACAACAAGCAAAATTTCGCCGCGTAACAAAGCCAAGAGAAATATTTCACATGAAAAGACAAAACACGAAAGGTTTCCGTCTCCCTTTCAGGTATCAAGATCGTCAGCTTTGGTGAGCAGCCAGCATATTACAATCAGGTGTTCTGTTATAGAGAGACAGCTGAGATATCTCACTCAACTTCCTAGTTAAATGATCGATTATATTACAGCGGGGGGAAAGAGACAAAAAAGCACTATTTTTGTTTCCATACTGTGGGGATAAGATACTCCGGCGTTTAATGACTTCAAAGAAAAACTTTGGCACCAAGTTCCGGAAATCTTGTTAGCTTTTTTTTTTTTCTTAATTGACAAATTGGTTACACTTGTTAGTTTTTTTTAACTTGTTTATCTTACTTTTATAAAGTAAATAGAGAAATGATCTACCCTAAATATCAGCAAAATTGAAGCTAAGAGATATAAGTTTAAAAGTTAAACGTTTACTATTGTGCAGAAACATTTTTGCAGTACAGCTACTTTACGTACTACTTTTGTGCAACGTATCTCACAAATGAGCAATAAATTGCAGATATTTGTTCGGAGTTACATAGAACCGTTTTATGCAATAAATTTGAAACAAATAAATAATAATAATAGCAATAAAATAACGCGTTTTGCAACCTTAAAAATGCGTAAAATGCTTCAGAAAAAATTTCGATTAGGGCTTTCCAATGGTACTAAATCGGAAAGGATACCGTAACTGCTTCTAATAGAAAGAGCAAATTAATATTCGAACGTTTTAGAATTTTTTCTTACTTTCGGAAACCCTTATACTACCCGTTCGTGTGATTGAATCATTATAATTCATCAAACTTCTCTCATTGTATACTTTTAAATCCACATTTTTTTCCAAGAAAAAAAAAAGGGGGGGGGGGTGAGGAGGAGAGAAGGAAATAAGATAAAGTTTGACTCCCTGGTGCATATGTTTTGTCTTTTTCTTTTTGTGCAATCATGGATTGTTTATAATCCTTACTTGACCGTTTTTGATATTCCTTTGATTTTCAGATTACCATGATGACGAGAACAAGTCTAGCTTGTTGTTTCTAATACAGTCGACGCTCGTTATAACGACCACACGTTATAAAGACCATCCTAATATAACGACCGGTGAGAAAACCCCCAACTGTATCCCAATATGCTCTATGTTCTACCTCTTATAGCGACCATTGGTTATAAAGACCCAATGGCGGATCCACAGGGGGGGGGGCGATTGGGGCGATCGCCCCCCCCCTCAGAGATTTTTTTTTTTTTTAAGAGATGCATATTTAAATATTTTTCGTTCAAACACTTCCTGAGAAATTAAAAATTATAATATTTCTTCATATTCAAAATTTGTATGATCTCTTTCTATGAACACATTCAAATTTATGTATTAATGCTCGAAATTTAAATGAAAAATGCTAGAAATTGGAAGCTTATTCCCTTCTCCAAATCTTGCTTTATAATGTTCAGAGGTGTTCTCATTCCTGTATGCTTGTAACAGCGGCCGCAGTGGCGTACATAGCGCCCCCGTGGTGCGAGGGGGGGGGGCGGCGCCAGAGGTATGGGGGCGCACTCTGAAAAAATAACACAAAACTTTTTTTTCCCCGTATTCAATGTCACTTCCAGGTGTTCCGAATGAAATCTGCATCGATACGTCACATATGATGCATAACGTAATGATTTCACCACCCTCCCTGACTTCGCCTGCATAACATATGCCCCCTATCCACCTCTTATTGAGCTCCTATGATAAGGGGCCCCTGAACTCAGTTTTTGGGAGAGGGGAAATTCAATTTTACAAATGAAACTAGAATTTTACCGAATAATAAAATAAGATTATGCACAGTAGTTGTACAAGGAAGTAAGTTGGCGGCCTGGCTTAAGGTTGGCAACTTACTTGCTTAATGCACTAATGCCTCAATCTGCTGAGAAGAGACAGCATTAGTATGAGTGTTTACACGAAACTGAATAGATATTAGGCTTTATTTTTAAAAATGCTTCCTTCCTATTCAGTCTCGAAATTTGCCAGATAATTTGAAAAAAAAATTCCAGATAAAGAACCTTGTTGAGAAGTCACAATAACTGATTTATGCCATTTTGGATTAAAAAGGGATGATGGATGATGGAATCTTCTCATCGAAATAGCTTCCATGCATCCGGCACGTTTGAGCGTCTGAGAGAAAGGATACAGCCATACACGGCTCGTATATGTGGGCGGGGGGGAGGGGGAGGGAAGGCAAGACAGGCGACTTCCCACTCCTTTGCAAGAGGAAAGGGGAATTGGACTTTTCTAAATTTTCAAAATTATCGATTGAATCAAAAATGCTGGTATTGATCGATTCATGCGTTCAAAGAAAGAATCGACTTAATAAAGCGTGCTTATTTTAATAATTTTTTCATGTTATTCCCCCCCCCCCACGTGCGTTTTCTGACCTCCCACTTTTTATTGCACCAACCGCCCACAGATAAAATCGCCCCCCCCCCCCCCCCCCCAAATCGAGCCTCTGGATCCGCCACTGTAAAGACCGTTTTCTGTAGGACGGAGACGGTCGTTATATCGAGCGTCGACTGTATTTATTTAGCGAGACTAACTTCTGTCGTCATGGTTATAAATGGTCTGTAGTTTGCGTTCATTCAAGGCTCAATTCAAGCTTTACACAAAAAGCGGGGTTTTTTTTCTTACGTAAAATCACCGTTCTTTCTTTCTTTCTTTCTTATTTTTTTGGAAAAACATCTTTTTGAATGAACGTAAAGGAAAATATGAGAAAGCAAAGCTGCCATCTAAATACAAAACAGCCAGATTACTAATTCCCATCATGTAATATTGATAAGAAATAAGAGTAAAAGTTCCATTACGGTATATGTAGTAAAAAGATATATGTAGATATAAAGGTACAAAAAATATATGGAGGTATATGTAGAGTCAACAGGGGCAAATTGGCCATAATAACTATATCTTTATTACCACATTCTAATTACCATTTTGAAATTTTTTTATGAATATGCCTAGTCGTATTACCTAATCGAGAAAATCACCTGTCGTAATATTCTGGTTGCGAATTTCTTCTCCATCTCCATTTCCATTCCATTTGTAGAAACAAGAAACCGTACGAGTAGGGTCCTATGGCAATTCCTGATTGCAAAAGCTAAAATTTGAATTCAAGACGGTGAAATTTAAATGAATGCCTGCCGGATGGTGGATGCTGGATGTTTCTTTCTCTCTTCTCTCTCACCCCCCTCCCCCCGCCACCCCCAAGCTTAGCTCTTCTCCAGCATATTTTTGTGATCGATAATATATGTTTTTCATTTCATTCGTATACTAATATATGCATGAAATATATTTATAGTTAAACGTTAAAAATATTCTGCTTGCATAGAACTTATGTATAATGAAGAAAAATTGATAGAAAGCAAAAACGACGAAATGATTTCATAATTACAATGTTATTTATCGAATTTTTTAAAGTTAATTTTATTGACTGCAAAAATTTTCAAAACTCAGGCATTGTCTGACTGAAGTGTTTATAAATAAATATTTTGGAAAAAAAAAATGAACCGACTTCAGAACTTTAATCGGAAAATTGCCGATTTGCTAAAAAGTAAAAAAATAATTTATTTTCTTTTTGAATAAAATCGATACTACCTTTGAACATCGACAACCCACCTTTGAACTAGTTATGAAGTCGGCGCAGAAACACTAAATAGAATCACACGAACTACTATTCGATCTATATATGTAAAAATGGATGGATGTTTGTTCCTTATACAAATCCAGTTTTCGTCAGATTTTCATCAAACTCGGCACAGAGGTTCTTTGATGCACTAGAATTCACGTATAGGTGGGGGTTTCGAAATTTAAAAAAAAATCTAAAAAGTTCAAAATTCAAATTTTTTGTCTCAAATTGACCATTTTCTTTCAATTTTGAACAAATAGAGTAATAGAGATAAGCCTTTAAGCATACAAATTGATAAAATTTAACACATTTAAATATGAGTATTTTCCAACAAAAATTACGATTAACAATGAATTATCAATTTAATCCTTACCTTTTTTTTAGAGCTATGTTGTATTAATAAGCACCCGGGCACCTCCTGGTTCTCAGGTAGTAAATTTAAATTCCAATGGATCTCGGTTCTTTAATTGCATTCACGCATTACATTGACAAGCACATATTTTTGTAATGGTAAAAATATTCTGTTCTTAATTTTCAATGGTTTCTCTGAAAAATGTTGGCAAAATACTGTCGTCCCCGCTTAATCGGGTATCGGATAAAAAAATACCTCGCTTAAACGAATAAAACATCCCGGAACCGATGGCATTAGACGCAATGTTAAAGATCCCCGCTTAATCGAATAATATTTCTTTGCAGCAATTATCTTAGAGCAATTGCCGATAAAAGTTTTTAAATTGGTTCATTTTTTTTTAAATAGTTTCATTTTATTCTTTTTAGAGCAAATGTACTACAGAAATAATGTGATGTTTCCATTACGAAACTTCACCTAATTTTCTCAAGTAAATGCTCCATAAACTAAACTATGAGGGAAAAAAAAAAACTATAACGCGTGTAAAATTTTAAACGATTGACACTAAAAACTAATCCTTGTTACTTTATGGTATTTATTTGTGTGCTACTTTAATCAAAGCCATTTAAATATTAACACGTTCAATGCTGACCTCATGACAATGGTAACCACCATCGAGCTGAAAAAATTTTTGTTGTCTAACTTACCAATTCCACTCCATTTTTGATGCAGATAAAGGGAAAAAAAAATAAAAATTGTTTTTTAAATATTCAATTGTGAAAATTTAAAGTTCTCCCCAAAGAGGACAGACGTCCGCTACATGAACCTGTTGTCCTGTGAACCTGTCCTTCCAAGAGTTAATGCGCTCCCAACGTGTAAACTTTTTCACCTAATTCATATTTTCAACTGATTTATATTTTAAAGTAATACGAATTTCTCTCGATAAAAATACATTAGATGAAGATAAAAACACAATAGAAATGAATTTCATTATGTGCGTTAGAGAAGCATTCATTCAAAATCACTATTTCCCTCGATTTCACAAGCTTTCGTCCTCAAACCCGAACTATAATTCAACCGCGACGAGTTGGCCGGTGTCAATCAAATGAGAAAACGAGCCCATTCCTTAAAATAGGTAGAGAAGGAAGAAACTCCAGTGTGCCATATTTGCATGTTTAGCGACATTTTGGCGAAGTGATAAGTTTTATGAAATATAAAATAGTTCTTCGAGCCACACCTGCATTTGGCGAGGAAGTGAAAACAAGTCTTTGCTTTCTTTATTGCAACCCTTGTGTTACCATTTTGTTTTTAAATTTAAAGGAAAAGTTGGAGGCGCTGCAGTCAATGGCCAATGGCTGCAGAAAGATATAAAACCAAGACCCACCTACTTTCTTGTATCCAATGAGAAATCTTTCTCGATTGTGCAAAAATTAAAATAGGTTCCTCTTTGGCTAATTTCTCAAATAGGGAGACCAATTAAAGGTAAGCAAGGTGACGTATTCAAGCTTTATAACCAATGCCGCAATTGTGAATCCCATTCCTCAATTTTCATCTGCGTATCACCCCTTCCTAAAAATGGACAATCCTGAAAAAAGGAGGAGTCATAGGCCATCTCTGCGAAGTTGAATTATATGAGGCCATGGGACCAACTGGAAAGATATACCCTTTCAAATAAAAACAGATTTTTAAAAATCGGTCCATGCGTCTTTGAGCAATTGGTGAACATAAACTCACGTTTGTGAAAATTGCAACACCATGAAGGAATCGTCATAATTGAATGAAATTTATTACACAGCTGAGTGATAATGGTACAAATAAATGGTCAAACTTAGAAAACCAACAAACAATAATAAAAAAAAAAATATTAAAATTAATATTTTGTGTAGCCATCACGAGTTGCAATAAGTGCTGCTACGCGACGTGGCATGGAGTCAAGCAAATTTTTAATGTCTGCCTGATCAAGAGCATTCCACAGTGTTTGTATGCGTACCTAAAGTTCGTCTGTAGAAGCAACAAGACGAGGATCACGAACGAGGCGTCGACCAACGCAATCCCAGACATACTCAATCGGCGGCATATCCGGGGAATACGCTGGCCAAGGAAGAAGCTGTACCTGCTGCGATGCAAGGAAAGATTGATCAGTCCTAGAGACATGAGAGCGGGCATTATCCTGCTGAAATACAGTGCCTTTCAAACCTTGAAGGAAGGGACAGCTTGGGGCCGTAGAACTGCACTGATGTACTGGTTGCTGTTCAGGTTGCCCACAATTAGTAGCAATTAATATCGTCCGTGATATGATATAGCACCCCAGACCATAACTCCGGGTCTTCGTCCACTGTGACGTTAGATAATGCACTCTGGAAGGTGGCGTTCACCGGCATAGGGTCGGACGCGAATGCGGCCATCATGGTACCACAAATTAAAGCGGGATTCGTCAGAAAATACAGCATACTGCCAATCAGCACGTCAGTCCTTATGCTGATCGGCCCATTTTAGCCGCAGGGGGCGATGGTTTAGCGTCAGGAGGATCCTGTATAAAGGAGTCCTTGTGTGCGCAGTCCACGCTGCACTAGACGTCTACGAATTGAAGAAGAACACGATGAAACACCTGTAGCTGTTGACCACTGTGCTGCCAGTTGTCTAGAAGAAATTTTACGGTCCGTCAGCACCATGCGGATCAGGTGTCTATCATCGCGCGCTGACGTCACACTTCTGGGTCCACTCTTGGATTTCCGAGTTGTCCGACACTCGTCCGTCCATTGCTTCCAAATACGCATCACTGTGCTGCTGTTACGCTGCACACGAGCGGCTACCACGATGAGACAATCCAGCTTCACGAAGGCCGATGATCCATCCCCGTTCAAACTCCGTAAGTTAGCTAAACCTCGCTCTTTTTCGTCGAAGAGGCATATGCAACGTCTGAGCTAACGTTTATCACAAGCAGATAACCACCTATAGCCATACACGCCTTGCTGCAGTCGTCTATTTATTCGAATAAATACGGCGCTCAGAGGGCGCTGCTCAGCGTACGCATGCGCTACGAGTCTAAAATTCGAATCATTTGCATATCATACCCTACTTTTGCATTTGCTGAAAATTTCAGCCCATTCGTGCGAGTCCTTCGTAGTGTTGCAATTTTCACAAACATGAGTTTACATAAAAAATAGATCTGGTTCAAAGTGTATGGCCTCCTCCTTTGTTGAAGTCGGTTAAAAATTACAAAATGATACCTTGCCAGGAAAGACAACTACTCAAACATTCAAACACGCGCTGGATCCAAAGTAGTCAATCTTTATCTTGATGCGTTGGCTCGTTTATATAGGGGCCCTAGCTCAACCAAACGTACCCTGTTACATGTATAAAGCAGTAAGAAACCGCTCTCAGCCTGGGCCAAGCCAGAAACAAACAATACACCACCAAATTGTTAATTCCATGCATAGACTGCAGTTTCGTGCTTTTTAGCACTTGTCAACATGGAGTAGGAATCAGACTAGCTGGAAGCAGAAATCCTTTTAAAGAGAAAAGAGAGCCAAAAAAACTGGTAGCTAAAGTGGAATTAGAATACCAGGAGCTACCGCACTTTGGTACGGTACAACTCGTAAATTTAGAGGCAATTTACGAATCTCTAATTTCGCATTATAGTTAGTTTTTTTTTTAGCTCTCTTTGCTCTTTAAGGGGATTTCTACCTCCAGCTCGTTTAATTCTTATTCCATGATGACGAGTGCTAAAAAACACGATACTGCAGTCTATGGATGGAATTAACGTGTTGGTAGTGTATTGCTTGTTTCTGGCTTGGCCCAGGCTTAGGGGCGGTTACTTACTGCTTTCTACCCGTGCTTTGCTGCTCAAAATTTACGAGTTACTGTACTAAAGTGCGGTCGTTCGCTAGTATTCTATTTTCACATTAGCTATCAGTTTTTTAGGATATCTTTGCTCTTTAAGAGGATTTTTGCTTCTAGCTCGTTTAATTCCTTTTCCATGCTGACGAGTGCTAAAAAGCACGGAACTGCAGTCCATGGATGGATGGTCACAAAGTCCTCCAAGTGAAACGATAAATCTGGGTGTGCTGGGCTAAGGGTTGGTTCAACCCTTGGTTCTGGTTCAAAAGAACAGAGCGCTCTTCAGGGCCCTATCCCGGTTAAACCACGAGTTGTGGTAGCTACGGGGGACCCTGGAGTGTGTGAAGTCCATGGATGGAATTAACGAGTTGGTGGTGTATTGTCTGTTAAGTGTTTTTAAAACTTCAGTTTCAGTCATTCAATCAATACCCGGTCATGAACCTCTCCCTTTTTGTGCTTTACTGAGAAATAATTTACATTTTATATAAAATATGTTTGAGTTTGATTTTTACTTTAATTTTTATTTTTGCAGTTAGGATTGTATTACTTTTGTATAACTCTTGGTAAAACTGCTGGTGAAAACTTTCAAAGGTGATCTAAGAGCTGACGTGGAGCCCAAATTGTGGACACACTGACTAACGAGTACACAGTTATAATAATGTTGCTTAATTCTATGAATTATACATTTACATGTTTTAGACATTTTATCGAAGATAAATGCTCTTCATTAAATTAAACTAATTTTTAATAACAAAAAAATAAATTATTAAAGTTCTAGTTACAAAATAATTTCACTGATGAGTTTAAATTACACATAAAAGGTGCCCTCCCTCCCGCTCCCAAAATGGAAGTTACCGGATTTCTAACCGAATTCTAAATTTTTACGTTCAAGCGAAAATATCTGATCAAAAGGGGGTATCATTGCTCAATTATGTCAAATAAAACTACAGATAACCACTAGATGGCAGCATGGATGATGCATTGCTTTGGTGATGAGACTAAGTTGATCACGTGATCACAAATCTTGCGACAGAAAACACCGATTTCCGCGTTATCACTCCAGAAGATTTAAAGCGCCAGCCACCTGTGGGCAAATTTGAAACTAAACTGGAGCAAAAATATTTGATGTTAATGCGGATATTTGTGCGCACTATGATCTCTTTTCCATGTTGGTCAAATCAAAATACATATTGCGCTCTGTTTTATGTGTTTTTATACAAGAAGTAGTCAATCTGTCAGATAGGTTTGTCTGAAGTCTGATTGAAAATTACTGAAACCGGTGAAATTATTTTGATTAGATGTGAATCATTTTAAAGTTCTGTAAAGACTTGTGCATCATGTAAATGTGTAGTAATTGATATGTTTTCTTCTTTTTGAGTAGTGGTTGATTCAGTTTTCTCTAATCAGGTTTGTATTTTAATTTATTATTTTAATAATTGAATGCAAAAAGTTTAAAATTTTGCGGATGGTTAACAGATATAAATTTTCGAGGAATATTTTTCTATTTATTTCGTTATTCGATCTCCTTTATCCATTTATTATTTTGAAATAGACAACGAAAATTAAATATTTTCCCTTTCATGCAATATAAAATTCACTTAGCTGTTTCGGGACTCTCAAATGCTATCTGTTTTTATCCTTACATCTGAATCTGTTGAATTGCTTGTAAGGGTCAAATAAAAAATGTGTACTCGTCGCTTGCTGATTAATAGGACTGAATTAGATGCATTTGAAATCTTACAGATTCAAACTTCAAGAGCTCGTAAATAAAATTTGAAATTCTCAGTTCAAACATCTATTGCATTTAAGGGTTTGACCCTTAAAGAGATTAATTATTAGTATTATTTTATCTTGTATCATGGTTCAGTTAGAACTGTTTACATTTCCCAAAGTTTCTTCGAATCAATTTATTAAAACTCTGAAAGTGTATTTTTTACTTTACCATATTTACTGCATTAATTATGTAAAGCAAGTATCTGATTGATCATATTTTATGCATTGCAGATTAATCATATTGATGGATAAGTGTAGACTAGATGACTTATACTGATTTATATTTACTTGTTTATATTTTTGTGATCTAACACTTTGGTAAAATCTGCTTATGTCAGTGGTTTTATTATAGTTGGCCGAAAGAAGTGTTGTTTGTTGAAAATAATTAAAAAAGGCACTTCAAAGGCACGCTTGCTGAATTTAAAAATTATAAGCGAGTTTCCTGTCTGTAGACTAGGAAAAGTCATTTTGTATGGGATGGTGAGACGCAGGGAGCATATAATTAAGGCCATGGAGTCCTTGCTAGTACAGTTTAAATGCACATTGGATGAATGTTTCCCAGACTGCCTAGGGGCGAAAGTTATTGTACAGTTATCATAATTGTAGTACCCACCAGGGGGAGGAGGGAATCAGAGATCATGGCAAAATCTCAATTGAAGCTCCCCCTTGAAAATTTTGTTTTGGAGGGAGCGAGGTTCCAAGATATTTTTCTAATATGGGGTGGGGGGGACATTTCTCTTGAGAGGTTGGGTTATTAGTATGTTGAAGGGTTGAAAAAAGGGTCACATTCATTAAAATGTCCTATTTCCATTGCAAACATATTACAGTAGTTGCGTTTATATGAATCAAGTTTGTTCTAAATAGATTGATTCAATGGAGTGGCTAGTTCAATTAAGTAAAACTCACTTAATATATTTTTTAATGTGGATTCCTACAAACAATTTTAGTCAAACAAGATGAAATATCATGAGAAGTATCCATTTGTTTAAGGTATACATTCTTTGATAAAAAAAATTATGGTAAAGCAGTATGAAAAAACAATTGCAGAATTTAAATTTTAGCATACTTGTGTTGTGAAAAAATGCTGAGAAGGGGCTGTAAATATTTTTTTTTTCAAATGTCATAAAAAAATCTGTAGTCTTCAGAACTTGAACTTCATTGCATCAATTTTAATGCTACTGGTGATAAAACCTATTACACAGAAGCTTTGTGAACATCATGTCTATTTCTGTCTCAGCTCTTTTTGTTTGGCTTTTCCGGAAAAAACTTATTACAAACGTACAACACCCTTCTTCTCACTCCTTTCATTTTTAATTAAAATTAAAAAAAAAATATCTTATACGAAAATTATCTTATCGCAAAGAAAACAAGATTTCAATGATGCGCCGCATATTTAATTATGTGTATTTAATTCATTTAAGCAGCATGTTTGATTCAAATATCTGGCAGTTTTATAATGTTTATGCCAAATTTCATTGTTTTTCAGAATTTGATTAATTGAATTGACCGATTCAGCAAACCATTAAGTTATGTGGCACTCATTGAAGTTTGTCTAATATCATTTTAAAATCTATATAATTGCAAATGATACTGATCGGTTTAGTGATGCTATAACATGCAATAGTTATTTTGGGAACTCTAGCAATTTTGGATTTTTACCCAAGCTAATGAGAAAGGGTGACAAGTTTAGGGCAGGGGCAAAATTTGTGCAAAATTATACTTTTGTAATTACAAAAAAAAAAAAAAAGAGAGGAGAAAAAAAAGAGAAGAAAAATTGAGAAAATCTGTGCAATTAAACATACAAATACAAAAAAATAGCTCTACATTTTCCTATTTTTATTGTTGGTATTTTCATCTAAATGATAGGTCCTAGTCAAACGAAATGAAGCTAAATGTTTATCTGCTACAGCTGCATGTAGCAATGCCAAACCTGCCCTTTTATTATAGGCCCTTTTCTTTTTATATGTAATCAGACTTTCTGAGGAAAAAATTTCTAAAACGTTTTATGTTTATAAGAATGTTTCAACAATTAATAAAATCTTTATTTTTAGGGGTAAATTTATGGCTCTTGAAGAAAATGAAGAAGACTTTGCTGGCCGTTTATTGCATCAAGCTGCATTATGGGGAAATGCAGAGCTGTTGGAAGATCTGTTGCATGGTGAAATGGTATGTCAAACTTTAGATTTAAATTTTTTGATAGTCCTATTAAAAGAAATAATAAAAGCTTTTTTTTTTCTTTATAAACTAAATTTTTTCATTAGTGGTGCAACCAGTAAGTAGTTTCAGGGAGAGCACTTAATCCCCCCCCCTCCCTGAGTGTCAGTTCTTCAATAGTAAAATCTTTCTCTACGTATTATCTATACAAAAGGCCGATTCCAGATAAAAAATTAGGAGGCAGGGTGTGTCTGAGCTTGCTTTGTCTACAATTTTTTCTAACATATATATATAAATATGCACTGTAGAGGAAGTACACCAAAGTCAGACCCCTGATAACTCCAATTCTTCCTACAGTTTTGTTAATACTTAAAACATAAAAGCTCGTAGTTTTATTCTTTTTATACTTGTCTTTTTCATTTATTTTTCCTGGGTGATATAGCGACCAATGTCACAAATATTTTTTCGAATGAAACCAAAATTGAACCAGTTCCGTTTCTGTCTAAAACAGCCAAAAATCAAATATAGAAAAGCCCTTTTATTAGAATTTTCTTTGAAAGGTAGCATACTTTTACGCAGCCAACAACAGGCTCTGGGCTCAGCTGGGCTGGTTTTAGTCAATTTATAACCCCGAATGAAGACCAATGGTCCTCTTAAAGCTATCTACTCTCTTGCTCATTACAGCCTCTTTTGATAAGCTGTTCCAAAGGCCCACAACTCTACTAAAGTAGTAATTCTTTCTAATTTCCAGGTTAGCCTGAGATTTGAATAGCTTAAAACAATGACCCCTTGTTCTGCTTTCCATGCATGCTCTGACTTTCCTTTGCCTAAGACTTAACATATTAAGCACTCTAAGCCTGGAATCATAGTCTAAATTTAGACTATGATTTCATGCTCACGTTTACTAATCTTGTAGCCCTCCTTTGAACCTTTTCCAATAAATTAATATCTTTCCTGAGAAGACGAAAACTGAACAGCATGCTCCAAATGGAGGTCTTACCAAATTTCTATATATAGGCAGAAAAACCTTATTTTGTTAAGAAGGTCCTTCTAGGCCTATAAAAACTGTTTACGAGAGATGTAGGTGGAGAACATGCTCCAGACATGTTGTTTATGGTTTGAGACAGGAGAGCATATAGGTTAATGAAATTAAGAAAATCCCATTTTTTAGTGGATATAATATTCTTTCTCATTCAATATTTAGGGATACTGTTAGGTATTGAGTTTAATCATCAGGGGTCGATTCAGACACGAATTCTATTTGCTTTGTCGCACCTTTAGAAAATTTCATGTCTTAAAATTAGACCTTTCACAAAAAAAAATGTAAGTAAACGTAAACCTCCTGCTTCCATGTTATTCCCTGTGAGGGAATTACTTCCCCTCTAGAAGAAAAGGATTTCAGAATAGATTTATGATTACTAAACATGTTCTATACAATATGGTTGAATTTTTTGTACAAAAAATATTTAAGTGAGAAATGCCAAAATATAGTTCATAACTACAAACGAAAATTTAATTTCTTCATAAAATTTGGATCTAAAAACATGTTACTTAGTGTTTGATTTCAACCAAATTAATTTGAGCATTTTTTTTTTAAATATTATTTTTCTCTCTTAGCTATTCACCATCTTACCTGATAGGTGGGGAAAGATGACTTATTTGTCATATTACAAAAGAAGATTACTAATGTTTGATGTTTTAAAATTAAGCTTAATGCTTTAAAGATGTTTCGAATTTAAGTTCAACTCACATAACATCAATTTTAACTCACATACTAAAGCAGTAATTTTTTTTTTTTGAAGCTTAGAACTTACCCTTTTTATTTTAATTTTGAAAAAAGTGTTGAACATGAATGCCATGATTAAAAATGGAGCTGTTTTAAAGGCCTATAGAAAATTAAAATGTTACATTTTAGTTTAACTTACATAAAATCTTATAGTACTTACAAAATACTAGTCATTTTTCGATAATTTTTTTCTTTAATTTCTGTACTTGAAAATTAAGCATTTGCACAGTTATGTAGCTAGGGAGGGGGGGGGGGGACTACCTCCCCCCCCCCAAACGTTGATCCAAATTTACATTTTGTAGCTAAGGAGGAAAAATCGCATTTTTCTCCCTAGAAAGGAAATAAGTGCAATTTTCCCCTGACAAATAAAAGGTTAAAAATTGCTTGATTTCCCCCTCCTCCACCTGCACAACATACTTTAGTCTTAAATGTAGTTTCTAGGACATCAATGTCAAAAAAAAAAAAAAAAACGGAATACCCCCCGAACCCTCTAAGATCCCTAAAATATATCGTGAACTTGCGTTTTTGGGACTTAAATTTCTAAAGTTTGCTGGGAAGAGGAGCACCAAAAAAGACCTTCAACCGAGTTCCAGAAACTTCAGTCTCGAAAATTTTTCCAGAGGAAGTCCCTTGTAAAGGGAATAAAAGGACTTCAACAAATTGTCCATAATTGTGTTTTTAAAAGCTAGAGTTTTAGAAATTTTCAGGAGGAAAAACTTGCGACCTACTTTTCCTTAAGCTCATCAAAAATCCTATAAATTTACATTTTTAGAACTTCAGTTGCGAAAAATTTTTGGGAATAATCTTTGTATATTCCATGCCTTTCCTTTAAATTTTCAGCTTGATTGGTTTTGAATATTTTAACAACGAATTTTTAGCCAGGCATAAAAGGCATCCCACCTTTCTGTAACCGATCAAGTTTTTATTTCGTACTAGCGGTACCCGCACGGCTTTGCCCGTGGTATAAAATTAAAAGTTCATTTGTAAAATAATTGATATAGCAGAAAAAATGCTCTGTTTTAGTTTTATTCAACTATAATTCCTTCAAAGTATGATATAAAGATCTGATATGGACCCCACATTACTTAATTTTACGTGTAAATTTCTTAGTAGAAGCCTTAAGTGCTAAAATAGTGCTTGGAGTGAGCAAGATAACAATTCAAACATTTGTATCCCTAGTTTGCTACGAAACAATGCAAAAAAATGTTTTACAATGATTAATCTCCTAAATATCGTCGATTTTAACATCATTCAGTGGATTTTTCGCAAAATATCGCCAACAGCGCCAAATTGAACCTAGATCAAAAAAAAAAAAAAAAAAAATCGCCAAATTGGTGTCAAACACTTGGCGATCAAAAGCTTAGCGAAATATCGCCAAGTGGTCACGCCAATTCATATCACTTTTGTTAACCAATTCATATCACCTTGCATTGAAAACACTGATTTACCCGATAAATGGGGTAAAACACCCCCTTGGAACATTCGAATGCAACCCCAAGAGAGATGCACAAAAATAAACCAAAAGAGAAAATAAGAACAATTTTGTTGATAACAGAAACCAACAGAAATCTTACCAAAGTTTAAAAGAAGAAGAAAGTTTTCTTTCCCAGCTTAAAAAACAAAACAATACATTTTCCGAAATGAAACACTTTAAAAAGAACGATGCAATATCGCAATTGATACGATATTTGGTTAATCTATGCTTTAGGTACCCTTTTCTCGCTAAATGGGCGATAGGCACGACAAGCGTGGTAACCCTGGCTATTTTGCGTAGTTGACTTTTTGAAACGCCAAGCAGGGTCCCAAAGCATCTTCATCGGGAAAAAGACAGGGTTGCTAGAGAATTGGAACGAAAAAATACTACGCATCCTCTGAAAAAAATATTAAAAAATACTTCTGTTTCCAAACGTTGCCAAAATCAATGTTGCTGAAATGCGAAATCTATGAAAATGAAAAAAAAAAAAAAAAATCCGCCAAATCTTTTAATTAAGTCATCAGTATATTGGAAACAGGGTTACCAGAAAAATACTACGCTCCTTATTTGGGCCGAAAAAATACTACCGTAGAATCAAAAATACTACGTATGGCAACGCTGGAAAAAGAACGAAACAAAAATAAGTATGAACATGTAACCATAGTAACAACATGAACAAACAAATTTTATTCTAGAGCTCAACCATTTTAGAATCGTTTGGCTTGCTTTACTGAAGGTAAGCCTTGAATTCCGGGATTCTAAAAACAATTGTTACAGCTCTCTTGAGGATCGTAGAAACTTCGAAAAAACTTCATTTTGTGCAGAAAATTTCAAGCTTTCGAATGACATAAGACTTGAAAATGTGTATGAAATATTTCTTCTCTATTTTATCGAATTTCCGCTAAGAATTTGAATAGAAAAAGAACGAAATAGAATGTTCGAAAAATCGCTTCGAGGTGCAAAACTACATGTTACAAACTAATTTTGTGCCAAGTGGCATGAAAATCGACCGAACGGTTTTGGCGCTACGCGCGTAACAGACAGAAAGAAGGACAGACAGACCCACCTTCAGCTTTATTATTAGTAGAGATAGAGAAGAAGAGATAGAGAAGAGAAGAGAAATGTAATAGGGTGAATATAAATTGACTGCTGAAAATTATTTGTGAATTATACTTCCTTTCTTTAAGGGAATGATGAGATTACCACAATTTGCAACTCCTTAGAGCGCGGATTTATTCACTCTTTGGTGGTGACAAAAATCTTGGACTGGGGAGCAGATAGCCCTCCGCTGAGGAAGGTTTCAAAATTACTATCTATATCGCAATCTTTGCTTTTTTTTTGGTAGCATTCGAACAAAAGGGTTGTTGGGGCTTCCTACCGATTTTTTTTTCAAAATTGAAGTCAATTTTTGACGATAATGACGCTAATGGGTGAGAGGCTCCTTCCGAAAATTTTCCGAAATGAAACTTTAAAAATGCGATTTTAGGCTTTGGTGACTTTATGGAAACGTGGGAAGATTTGATGACTCTCTCCAAAAAAGTTTCAATATTGAACTTTCTTTGAGGACGTTAGAGGTTAGAAAACATGACGGCTCTCCAAAGAAAAATCTTCGGCATTGTTATAGTCTTGCAAATGAACTTTTAGGCTGTGTTTGGTAACGGAAGAGGAAAGGGGGAAGAAAATTCTTTTCTGAGTTTTTTTTTTTTTTTTTCGAATTTCCAACAGATTCGAGGCCCTATCCCAGAAACGCCGAATCCAGAATTCTTCTCTTCTTGTATTTTCAAACTTGAGCTTTTATTGTATTTAAAAAGTTTCAATTAACGTCCAGACAATTTCAAGTTTTGCTAGAATGTGTCGGTATATTTATCTTTAGTGTTTTGTTAAAGGTTTAAATTAAAAAGTCCAGATTTTCGAGTGTTGGTCGGGGAAAATGCTCAGAAATTTTATCTTGCAAATATGTTAGATTCTTTAGTTTTAAACATTGTTTTTTTTTATTGAATTGCTTAAATTTAAGTTAACATGTACGTTAATTATTTCAATGAGAGTTCATAACTTTCTAAAACATCCATTGAGACGATCGCTTGATGCTAAAATTTTCGGTAGTGATCCGAAAGTCGGCAAAGATTGAGGATGATGAATTTCGAGTTCTAAACCTTTTTGTTTTTCTTCACTTAAATTTTTGCTTTTAAATTATTTAACTGTTGGGTGCGGCGTATACTTTTGATAATTCAGTCAGATTCTTCCGCAAAGCCGCGATATTCTGTGTGTGTGTGTTTTTTTTTTTCTAATTTTTCACTTGCTCTCAATTTTTGTCCTTTTTTTACCCCCCCCCCTCCTTTTTTTTTCTTCTTCTTGTAGTGAGCATTAAATTATCAGTCATGTTTATTAGCTAGGCTGATGTGTTTTCAACTAATAAATTTTACAGTAATCAGGGAATATTTTATGTTGGTCAGAAATACTCTCGAAATTTTCTTATCGAATTTAAGTACTTCTTTCAATTTCTTTTTTTAGTTATTATTTTTTATCTTTTCCCGCTATTTTCGATCATTTTTGCTTTTTGAGCTTTTTTCTTTTTTTATCCACAGCTTCTGTGTGCTTAAGTGTACAATCTGTTTTCATTCTTCGCACAATTGGAAAATTTTGCTTTCAGAGCGTTCAGGTCTGTCTTCAAAACGTGTACTAGTATATTTTAATGCAACGTTTAATCAACCCTCGTATTTTTTTCTCACTTTTTAATGCTCCCATTGTCATATTTCTTCTCTTTTGTTTTGGATTGCCTTTGGAAGGGTATGAACATCAGAGGGTAGTGAGCCCCTCTAAGGGAGGTATAAAATATCCTCAATTTCGGGATGTCCCCGGATTTTCTTTCTTTTTTTTTTTTTTGAAAAATAGTGGTAAAATTTTTTTTTCTATTTTGCGGCCTTGTAAGGGGTAATTGGGACCACAAAAAATATCATATAAAAAATATGCAAACAAACCTCTTAAACATTACACATTCTTGTGTGAAGTACAATCAATAAAAATGAAATTTTGCTTGTGGCTCGACAAATCGTTAGCATTAATCTAAGGAGAAGAAGAGCGAGGGAGGAGAAAGGAAAACACATCGTCTCTGGTTCACATTGGCTTTCGGTGCAGTTTGTTTTTGGTCGTCTCCCCAACCCACCCACAAACATAACGTAAAATGAAATGTATGGTGAGTATGAAAGATCAGCAAAATGCTTAAAAAGGAATGGTGTAGAGATTTAAAAAGCAAAAGGTAACATTCTGGCCATTAGAATAATTAATAGTTTATACTCTTGATAAGAAATAAAATTGATACACTTTTCAAGGAGTTTCAAAGACTTAAT
>JAXGGA010014051.1:0-33243 GCA_038373865.1 Uloborus plumipes
AGGCCCCTACTATTATATACAAAAGTTTGTTTGGATAGATTTATGGATGGAGCAGTCAGTTGATAAGCATTCCGAAAAAAATATCTTTTTAACTAAGCCTTTTTTGAGCCTCTGTCGCCGGGCGACATAAAGCACATGTTTAAAATAGTGTTACAAATCTTGTAAATAGTTGTTGTTTTTCCTGCCTTGCATCATTTTCATTAGTTTTGGTTTTATCTGACGTCATGTTGCAAAAGTATCTGAAGATATCACTTTTATCACTAGTATACCGGCCCTGTAACGTTTTGTAGTTTTTACACTTGCCCTGCATTTAATAAGCGTGAAGACATTTTTCGCTCGGAGTGTTTTCTTTTTTTTTCTTTTTCTTTTTATCGCTAGAACTTTCTCAATGGAATTGTTCAAGTTATGAATGATTTGGAATGGTGCGGGTCTATACGGATGGTAGTAGAGATGATCATCATCGAGCTGGCAGCGGAATTTATATCAAGTCACAAGACCATAACTTAAGGATCCAGATAAGAATAACCCGGACGGATGCTCAGTTTTTCGAAGCGAGCTAATAGCCATCGACGAAGCTCTTGCCTCCCTTGTGTCTCTTAAAGATGGAAAAGAGATCTGGATTCTATCCGATAGCAGAAGTGCAATTCAACACTTGGCCAGATTGGAGAGAGTAAGAGATAAGGTGGGAACATCAATTATCAGCAAACTAAAACAACTCTCCACTTCGCACATTATTCACCTACAATGGATTCCCTCACACGTAAATCTAGAGGGCAACGAGATCGCAGATATTTTGGCAAAAGCAGGTGCTTGTGAGCCCACTGCGCAGTCAGCACCGCTAACCTATAGTGAGATTTTCTCAAAGATTAAACACCAAAATGGGATTACTTGGAATGTCCCCCCAGAGCACCACTGGTATCAGCGTCCTCGTCCTGGAGGTTCCCTGGCTCAAGAATTGAATAGACAGGAGCAAACCACTCTTGCCCGCCTTCGTAGTGGTCATCTTAAAACTATGAAATTCATTGGGGGTGCTAAGAGATTTCAAACATGTACCAACTGTTCTGTTCAAGAGGCATCTCCTCTCCACATCCTTGAGTGCCTGGGACTTACCAGACAGGATTTGGCGGACGATCCTTTGCTGGTGTTAGATTTCCTTAGGGTGTATAACATCATGGACCTGGTCTAGCACCGCTGACCAACGGGGGCATGCAACAACAACATGATTTGGAATACTCCGGATATTTCTAGAATAGTGTCGTAATTTCTTTCCGTGTGTAAATAGCCTTGAACACAGTTTTTAGTCAGTCAGTTGTTTTCAGATTCGATCTGGTGACTGGTTTTCGTTCGCTTGGCGAATGGTTGTTTTGCTTTTGTAATTGCTTAATTACTGTTCACGTTTGATACGTGGTGCTGAGTTACTGTTGAGAGTACAGTGTACTGTTTTGCTACCTAATTGCTGGATGTTTAGCAATTGTTTCCTGCTCATATTGTAAATAGTGTAAATACTTGTAAATAAATTTATAGTTACTTCCTCAAGATTGGAATGCTCATTTGAAGAAAGTTGAAGGTGCTACGGACTCGTTACAATTTTGGCGCCCAACATGGGGCATCTTCAAGGACTTTCTTGGAATTACCTGTGAATTCGGACTTTTCTTCCTAAGGACTTTTTGACTTCGGAATTTTATGGTGATTACTCGAGCAATGGAGGAACAACTGCAAAAACTCCTTGATGCGATCAACGCTGTTAAAAGTGACATGACTGCTAATCAAGAACAATTAAAAAATGAACTGGCTACTAATCAAGAACAATTAAAAAATGACATGGCTGCGAATCAAGAACAATTAAAAAATGACATGGCTGCGAATCAAGAACAATTAAAAAATGACATGGCTGCGAATCAAGAACAATTAAAAATTGATCTGGCAACTAATCAAGAACAATTGAAAAATGATCTAGCTGAAGAAATTAAAAGCGATTTAACGTCAATGAAAAGTTTGGTGGAAACTAAATTTACCAACATGGAAAATAAAGTGGAGGCTCTAGAAGATCGAATCACCACAGTAGAAAACCATGTGGAAAAGAAAATTAAAGAACTTGAATCAAAGTTATCAGGATCCTGCAACAACTCAGATAGCGTTGAGAATCGAATCACCACAGTAGAAAACCATGTGGAAAAGAAAATTAAAGAACTTGAATCAAAGTTATCAGCATCCTGCAACAACTCAAGTGACTGTGTAGCTGCAGCTGGAACTTCTCGTCCATCCATCAAACTGGCCACGTTTGACGGGAAGACCTCGTGGAATATTTACAAGAAGCAGTTCCTCATCGTTGCAGAAGCAAACTCCTGGGACTCTTCCACGAAAGCCTGTCACCTTGCAGCCTCGCTGAGAGGGGATGCAGCCGACATACTACAGACCTTCCCAGAGGACAAGCACCGCGACTTCGATGCCTTATCATCGGCCTTGGAGCTTCGCTTTGGCGAAGCATGCCAAAAAGAATTCAGCCAACTCCAGCTGAAATCCCGACTCCAGAGGGCTGGAGAGACTCTACAAGTTTTTGCAGCAGACGTTGAGAGGCTTTCCCATCTCGCCTTCTCGGACTGTCCTTCGGGTGTTCGCGATAGCCTGGCCCTGAACTACTTCATAGATGGAGTGCGAAATCCAGAAATTCAGACGGCTCTCCGGATGGCGGACATTAAAGATCTTAAATCCGGTCTGGTCTACGCAATGAAGTTCGAGGCTGCACAGCAAACGTCCCGCAAGGATCGCCATTCAATCAGGGGCGTGGAAGTGCGTGCTCCGGATTCGAACTCAACTTGTCTCTCGGAAATTAAGCGACAAATCCAAGAGCTCTCGGGGACCCTGAAGAAGATTACGGCTCACAAGGACCAAAGTAAACAACCACTGAAGTGCTGGAAATGTGGCGGTGAGGGCCACGTACGAAAGAACTGCGAAGCTCGCCAAGAAAAGAAGAAGTCTCCCAAAGTTTTCCAGATTTCCCCAAGAAGTGGCGGCTGCAACGGACTCTTCATTTACGCTTATGTGAATGGGTTTCCCTGCGAAATGATTGTGGACACAGGAGCCAACGTTACCATTATTAAGACTGATGTGGCTCGTCAATTTGGACTCAAGATCTTATGGACGCCGCCCTGCGTTACTCTCCAAACTGTGACAGGTGACAAAATCGAGATTGAAGGAAAAGTGAACTTAGAAATAATGTTCGGAAGCGCCACTTACCATCACACGGCATTCGTCGCTGACATTACAGATCCCTTCATTCTCGGACTGGACTTTTTGAGAAAATTTGATTTTTCTATTGACTTTAGAAATAATGAGCTGCACTCGACGAGGGAAGACATAGTAATTTTCAATACCGAAAATAACTTAAAATCCGCTCATCAAATAATAGCCCAAACTGATTCATTGATTCCCTCTAGATCAGAAGTACTAATACCTGGCTCCATCAAGGAAAACAACAGCTTTAAATTCGGCCTAATTGAATATCCTAACCAGAGTAATAGCCCAAAAGGAGTACTAGTGGCATCTACGCTTGTGGACCTTTCAAGGAATGCAGTTCCTGTGAGAGTCGCCAATGTGAGTGAAAGACCGAGGAATATTAAGAAAGGAGAAGTGTTGGCAACTTGTACTCCCGTAAACTGCATCATCAGAAGAATTGATTCCTCCGAGACTGTGTCTTCCGAGTCCTTGACTTCGAAATTAATTGGGAGTGCAGCATTATCGAAGGATCAAAGATACGCTGCGGAAAAATTGGTGGACGACTTCAAGCAGGTGTTTTCATCTACACCCGAAGATGTTGGTCGCACGAGTTTAGCGCAGCATAGGATCGACACTGGAGATCATCCCCCTATCAAGCAGCATCCAAGACGACTACCGTTCGCCAAGAAGGAAGAGGTTGAGATCCTCGTAAAAGAGATGCAGGAGAATGACGTCATCGAACCCTCATCCAGTCCTTGGGCATCCCCTATCGTCTTGGTCCGAAAGAAAGACGGCTCCACCAGATTTTGTGTTGACTACCGACGCCTGAATGACATCACCAAGAAGGACAGTTACCCTCTTCCACGGATCGATGACACTCTGGACACCCTTTCCGGACACAAGTGGTTTTCGACCCTGGATTTAAAGAGCGGCTACTGGCAGGTGGAGATACACCCCGACGACCGAGAGAAGACGGCGTTTACAACCGGACAAGGCTTGTGGCAGTTTAAAGTGATGCCGTTCGGCCTCTGCAATGCACCAGCCACGTTCGAGCGTCTTATGGAATCAGTGCTACGAGGACTCTCTTATGAATCCTGTCTTGTCTACTTGGACGACATCATCATCATAGGACGCAGTTTTGAGGAACATTTGGCTAATCTTAGGAAGGTGCTGCAAAAGCTTAAGGAAGCCAACCTGAAGTTAAGCCCGTCCAAATGTAATTTGTTCCGCCGTGAGGTGAACTACCTTGGTCACATTATCTCTTCCGAAGGTGTACGAACAGATCCAGATAAGGTATCTGCAGTCAAGAATTGGAGCCGCCCCGAAAATGTCCATCAGCTGCGAAGTTTCCTGGGGCTCTGCACGTACTACAGGAAGTTTGTGAAGGGTTTTTCCAACATTGCACGACCTTTGCATAAGCTGACGGAGAGCAAGCAAAAATTTGAATGGTCCAAAGAATGCGAGGATGCATTTCTACAGCTGAAGGAGGCTTTAACATCAACGCCTATTCTCTCTTATCCTCAGCCTGAAAAATCCTTCATACTTGACACTGATGCGAGCCACGAGAGCGTTGGAGCTGTTTTATCTCAAGAAATAGACGGTAACGAACATGTCATCGCTTACTGGAGCAAATGGGGTAAAGGATGTAAATAAGGTTGCAGAGAAGAGGGGGACATTTGATAAGGAGGATATGGTCATTTTATGGGTGGGAACGAACGATGTAGGCCGTAGTAATAATGAGGAATTTAGGAACGAGTGGAATTCCCTGTTGGATAAAGCAACCAACAGTTCGACCAGTGTCCAAGTGGTTGGGTTGCTGCCCAGGTACGGAGTCAATAGGAGCTGGTTAAACCAGCGGGCTAGGTGCATGAACCTGGTACTCAAAGAAATTTGCCATATGCGCAGTATCAGATTCATCGACGTGTGGAGTTACTGTAAGCGAGATTGGATTGCTAGGGATGGCCTGCATCTGAGTTCTACAGGGGTTAAAATGGTTAGTGGTTTGGTTTTGGAGTATTCTGAGTCAAAAAACTAAGTTTGAAAGGGGGGCAGGGTTCACGGAGAAGGTTGCAAAAATATGCAAACTATTTGGGTTTAATTAGGAATGGTAATAAGGAGGAAAATAAGAGTAGTCATTTCAACAATTTTGATTCAAGAAATCGTAAGGGGTTGAATAAAAACAAGTTGAGCATGCTTAAGGTTTTTTATACCAATGCTCGCAGTATTAGGAACAAGATGGAAGAATTAAAAAGCATAATCACAAATGAGAATTTGGATGTAATTGGAGTTACCGAGACATGGGCTACCAAAAATGATGATGATTTATTGTGTATTCCTGGGTATAATTTGTTTAGACAAGATAGAGTAGGTAAAAGAGGTGGTGGGGTTTTATTTTATGTTAGAGATACTTTAACTTGCAATGAATTGGCAATAAATGACAAACCTAATGATATTGACATGGTTTGGATAGAATTGATGAGCGGTAAGGGTAAAAAATTACGTTTGGGTAACATTTATAGGCCACCTAATCTAAGCCAGGGTCAAGATGAACAGATGTATCGTATTATTAGAGACATGTCGAGTAAGGGACCGGTAATTATAATGGGGGATTTCAATTTTCCGGGCATTGATTGGAATAATTCTTACCCCAATAATAGTAGAGAAGAGGAATTTCTAAAAGTAATTGGTGACTGTTTTTTAGATCAAGTTGTTTCTGAGGGAACAAGGCAGGATACTGTTTTGGATCTTGTTTTCTGCAATGTTGAAGGTTCTGTACAGGCATTATGTGTAGGGGAGCATATTGGGGATAGTGACCACAACAGCATTAGGTTTGGGATTAAGTTTGATATGCACAAAGACAAAAATTTTAGGTTTGTACCTAATTTCAGAAATACTGATTTTGTCGCACTCAGGCAGAGTTTGAAAGCGGTTTTTTCATCAGGTTTGGACAATAGCGATGTAAATTTGCAGTGGACAGAGTTTAAGGAAAAACTAGCAAAAACAGTTGGAGATTTTGTTCCTTTTAGGAGAAAAGGGGTAAACACAAAAATTTGGCCCATGTGGTTCACTAGGGAAACTAAGGATGCTCTAAACCGTAAGCAAGCTGCTTTTCGTCGATTAAAAGAAACTGGTCACAGCGCAGACAGGCTACAGTATTGTGAGGCTAGGCGTAGTTTTAAGTATTTGGTACGGTTTCAGAAAAAAGAATTGGAACAAAAGCTGGCAGATAATATTGACAGGAATCCAAAGGAGTTTTTTGCATACGCAAATTCTGGGAAAGTTCGAAATAGTCAAATTGGGCCACTAGTAGATGAGCATGGAAATTTAATTCAGAATGATGGTGATATAGCAAATGTTCTAAATGACTTTTTTTCCAGTGTTTTTAACGATAACTGTATCTCAACAGTTGACACAAGCAGGACACAAGCTACTACACAGCTTGAGGACTTTGTATTTTCCAGGGAAGACGTATTACTTTATTTGAAAAAAATTAAAACCACAAAAGCTCCGGGACCAGATAATATTTATCCAAAAATTCTAGTAGAATGTGCAGAGGAATTAGTTGACGCTATAGTTAATATATTCAATGCTTCGTATAACTCAGGGATAGTGCCAGAGGACTGGAAACTAGCTAACATTACACCACTCTTCAAGAAAGGGTCTAGAGGTAATGCAGGAAATTATAGGCCTGTGAGTCTGACTTCAGTGGTATGTAAAATTTTTGAAACATTGATCAAAATTAAGATTATGAATTTCTTAGAAAATAATGGGCTGTTGAGTAGTTTGCAGTATGGTTTCAGAAAAGGTAAATCGTGTGCTACTAATTTATTACATTTCTACGACAAGGTTACCTTGGCTTTAGATAGCAAAAAATGCGTAGATGTTGTTTACATAGATTTTCAAAAAGCTTTCGATAAGGTACCGCATGTAGCACTACTCAGTAAATTAGCTGGTATAGGGGTAGGAGGTAAAATTCTAGTTTGGGTTAGGAATTGGCTGACAGGAAGGAAACAAAGAGTAGTTGTTAGGGGTAACTATTCTAAATGGAGTGAGGTTTTAAGTGGGGTTCCCCAAGGATCAGTTTTAGGTCCCCTTTTGTTTATTATTTTTATGAATGACATTCATGAAAATGTTTCTGGAAACATGAATTGTTTTGCCGATGATGTCAAACTTATGGGGGTTGTAGAAAATGATGAACAAATAAATCAGCTGCAACAGGATTTGGATCAAATTACTAAATGGGCAGACAAGTGGGGTATGGCAGTTAATGTTGGGAAATGTCAAGTGCTGCATTTCGGTCATGGAAATAAGCATACAAGCTATTATTTACAGGGTTCAGTCATTAGTAGGGCAGATAATGTTATGGATCTAGGTGTCTTAATAAATCAGGATTTCAAGTCTAGTCAACAGTGCAGCATAGCTAGTAACAAAGCCAATAGGATGCTTGGGTTTATTAATAGATCTATTTCAAACAAATCTAAGAAGGTTCTTCTGCCTCTATATAGAAGTTTGGTGAGACCTCATTTGGAGTACGCAGTTCAGTTTTGGTCTCCTTATCTGAAGAAAGACATTAATTTATTGGAAAGGGTACAAAGAAGGGCTACAAGGTTAGTAAATGGGTTTTCTAATTTAGACTATGATTCCAGACTTAGAATGCTTAATATGTATAGTCTTGAGCGAAGGAGAGCCAGAGGGGACATGATTCAGTTGTTTAAATTTATTAAAATGAATGATGTTACGGGGTTAGATTTTCGCACGGAAAGCAGGACAAGGGGTCATTGTTTTAAGCTGTTTAAATCTCAGGCTAATCTTGAAATTCGAAAAAATTACTATTTTAGCAGGGTGGTGGGAACTTGGAACAGCTTACCGGAAGAGGCGGTAAAGAGCAATGGAGTAGATGGCTTTAAGAGGGCCATTGATCTTCATTGGGGTCTTTAAAATTGACTAGGACCAGCCAAGTTGGGCCCAGAGCCTGCTGCTGGTCGCCACATTTGTATTTGTATTTGTAAATGCTTATCCAAGTCGGAGCGAAATTATTGTGTCACGAGAAAGGAATTGCTCGCCATAGTTAAAGCTGTAGAACATTTCCATCATTACCTCTACGGCCGTAAATTCCTGCTCCGGACTGATCATGCCTCTTTAACTTGGCTTTTGAATTTCAAGAATCCAGAGGGCCAGGTAGCCAGGTGGATACAGCGGCTCCAGGAATATGACATCGAGATTAAGCACCGAAAAGGTTTGTCACACGGTAATGCTGACGCATTATCAAGAAGACCTTGTTCCGAGAACTGCCATTATTGCTCCCGAATTGAGAAACAGTACGGGACGACAATCCCTACTGCCTGTCAGTGGCGGCGCTAGGTGGGGGGCAGGGGGGGCAATTGCCCCCCCGTCGGAAGCGTCTTGCCCCCCCGTCGGGGAAAATTCCTAGTTCGTCGGGGAAATTTGCCCGGCAAAAAAATTTTCCGACAGAAATCGACTGCCGAAAAGTTTTCTGACTCCGACAGAAATGTAAAAAAAAAAAAAAAATCTATCAACCCAATAAAATATTTTTCTTTAAAAAAAAATCTAAAACATCTTCATTATTCATTGCAGTGGAATGCCATCGTTATCGTTAAGCTGTCCTCATCTTGCTGCATCCCTTTAGGCGTACTTTAGTTCTCGGGAAAGTTACTTTTGTTCAGGTTAAAAAGGAGAAATGTTTTTTTTTTAGACCCCACACGAATCGCTAGCAGCATGTTTTAAACAAACATTCATTGAAATTTGAGAAGACACACTTTCCGATGACTATCCGATGGTGACAAGCCAATAAATCGCCTGAATTGCCCCTTCCTAATGACTTCCAGTCATCGTCGCCTTAGCAGGTCGTCGCCTTTGCAGGTGGTGATTGTCCTGTTCTTAGGGGGGTTCTCCCAGGGCTCCTTTCAATGGCCCTGTTTTTGTCCTAAAAGCCTTAAAAACCTATCGGCGCGCAACCCTGATCGGCGCGGTGACAATTAAAGGCTGTCGGAAATTTTCAAAGGAAATGTGGGATGGGGAGGTCTAGAAGAACCTCGGACGAATCTCTTCAATAGCGCTGCTTTCACTCTGCGTCTGTTGACCATATGGAATGATGTCGGATTCCAAAACGTCGGACGGTTGAATGATTTTATTTAACATTTTTGTTTTAACTATTGGCACGACACAACCTAAAATTCGGTGTGATGATTTAGGCGCGAACTCGTATATGAAGAAGAAAGTGCAGCTCAAATTCAAAATTAAATACTGCATCACAGAGGTAAGAACTTATTGTTTTATTTAAAGTAATGACGGAGCTTTGCCTTTCAATTCACTTGGGATAATTGGGACCGCTTTTTAGAACAGTTCGTTTTTGAAGCCTTATATAAAAGTTTTAAAACACAAGAATTTAAACTTATTGACTTGTTTTATCTTGGACGTAATAAATGAACAAAAGTCCACCATTATTTTCTAAAATAATACTTTGCTGTTTTAGTGATTATTTGAAAAAGATCGCATGGGTGTCCCACTTAACCTATACTAAAAGGAAAAGAGGTCACCCACCTCTTATTTAAATTTGAAGCTAGGTAATCTAAAACAGCGGTTCTCGACATTTTTTGACCAGCGGACCGTCAAGAGCTTTTGAACAAAACTAGGACCGGTGATGTTCTTCTTTCTTTGTCTTTTTCTCCTCTATTTGGGGGGGGAGGGGGGAGGATCCTTTATTTGCGGATCGATAAAACATGTTTTTTTTCGACTTAAAGGGAAAAAAAACTTTCGATAAGAAGGAAATTAAATACTAGTGAAAAATTTTATGAATGGCTGCGGTTTTTCCCTTTTTTTTACGGAATAATAAAAATAACAAATAAATTAATTAGTTATTAATATATAAAGGAAACCTTGCTTAATACAAAAGAAGTTACGGAAAAAAGCTTAAGACTAACATAAGTAACTATTTCAATAATCAGATATAACTAATTAACGTAGCTGAAAATCATAGAAAAGAAAGAAAATTAACCACGATTCACGATATTAACGAAAATATCGTCGTATATAGGGTATTATTAGTATTATTATTGTATCTTCTTTTCTTTCTCTCCCCCCCCCCCTCTCTCTCTCTCTTGAGTGGAAACTTTTTTTAAGGTGGATGATCAAAAACCTCTAAGGAAGTCAAATTTTTCTGCGGCCCGGTGCCGGTCTACCGGACCACCGGTTAAGAACCGCTGATCTAAAAAAGGGCTCTTTCTTGATAAAAGAAGAAAATTTTTACTATGTAATATTTTTTGTAAATTCATTCATTTGTGATACATATACTGACATTTCTGTTTGATGGAAAATTATGAGCCATTATTTTAAAAATCGAACAAAAAAGGGAAATTTTGGCAGTGACCATTTTTGATTTTCCTCATTTTTTTATATGTCAAAGTAGGTCATGAGAAATAAACATTCTGAAGTTTGTAGCCCCCCAAAAAATTTTGTTCGCTCGGTAAAAATTCCCAAAGTTTAATGTTATGCAGCGTTTTTTTGGTAAAACGGCTGAAAGACGCATTTCAGTGCGCTGTAGTTTTTTACAGAAACTCCACCCCATAGTTATGTTTACATTTATTGATTATACAGTGTGTAGTTACGAGGACCCCATAGTTATTTGGGTTGGGGTGTGTTGCTTTCTTTAGTTATGGGGCCACAAAGTATGGTTTTTAGACCATTTTCGCTCGACTTTGAGCTGCGTTATTTCCCCCCTAAAAGCAACCCCCCGAAATTTTTTTAACATATACTGAAAATTTATACTATGAAGAGAATATATGGTACGAAAATTGTTTAATATCTCCTTGCTTTGAAGAGAAAAAGATATTTTCAAAATTTGCGGTTTTTTGATCACATTTAACTTAACATCAACTCTAGGAAAAAAAAAAGCTTTTATGGATTATGGAACCAACAGATGTGTAGAATAACGTAAAAAAGAAAGTTGCGTGCGGTCTCGTCTCGTTTTCAAGAAAATAATTTTTTTTGTAGCTCATTTTAATGCTTTTTTCTCATAGTAAAATGTGTCCATCAAGTAGGTCAGATCTGCTGAAACTCTAAGTATATAATAATGATATATTTAAATTTGTATAGGGAAAAAGACTAAAAACACTTAATTTCGTCTGATTTTTTTTATAATTTTTAGTTTTTTAATTGCAATTAACTCAAAAAACGTGAAATCCTGAGACTATTATTGAATGCACATATTACTAGCTTTGTAATATTGGAAAAAGTAAATTCGGTGAGGTATCTTCAAATGTATTTTAGTGGGAGGTCACAGTGACCTCCCGAAAAATTTCCTGATCGAAAAACTTTGCTGACGATTCGGCAAATTTGGAAACTATTGCAACATTGAGATTTTTTAATGACACATTTTTCTCACGTGTGCTTGATCGTATTCTGTAAAAAATTAATTTCCAGTGCCCATGAGTATCTTATACTTCTCAAGAAGATGTTCTTAATTTGCCAAAGGAATTTCCAAATTTTTCCGAATGATAAAATACGATCAAGTGATCATACGATCAGACGAAATTAAGTGTTTTTAGTTTTTTCCCTACACAAATTTAAATATATCATTATTATATACTTAGAGTTTCAGCAGATCTGACCTACTTGATGGACACATTTCACTATGCGAAAAAAGCATTAAAATGAGCTACAAAAAAAAATTATTTTCTTGAAAACGAGACGAGACCCCACGCAACTTTCTTTTTTACGTTATTCTACACATCTGTTGCTTCCATAATCCATAAAAGCTTTTTTTTCCTAGAGTTGCTGTTTTAAGTTAAATGTGATCAAAAAACAGCAAATTTTGAAAATATGAAAAATGTCTAAGTCTTTTTCTCTTCAAAGCAAGGAGATATTAAACAATTTTCGTACCATATATTCTCTTCATAGTATAAATTTTCAGTATATGTTAAAAAAATTTCGGGGGATTGCTTTTAGGGGGGAAATAACGCAGCTCAAAGTCGAGCGAAAATGGTCTAAAACCATACTTTGCGGCCCCTTAACTAAAGAAAGAAATACACCCCAACCCAAACAACTATGGGGTCCTCAACCTACACACTGTACAATCAATAAATGTAAACATAACCATGGGGTGGCGTTTCTGTAAAAACTACAGAGCACTGAAATGCGTCTTTCAGCCGTTTTACCAAAAAAGCGCTGCATGACATCAAACTTTGAGAATTTTTACCGAGCGAACAAAATTTTTTGGGGGGCTACAAACTTCAGAATGTTCATTTCTCGTGGCCTACTTTGACATATAAAAAAATGAGGAAAATCAAAAATGGTCACTGCCACACCTTGTCTGAATTTCAAAATAATGGCTCTTATAAAACAAAAACTAAACAATTACATCTGAAAATTTATTGAAAGCCTTAACCTATGTATTGTAGTGCCATATCTATATATATAAAGATGACGGTGTTCGTTTGTCTGTATGTTTGTAACCGCTGGCCAGAAGCCCCCGCAGCACCCACAGACCTGAAACTTGGCTCAAAAATTCGAACGTACCCCGCCCTCGTGCACCTCGAAGCCCAAATTTTTAATTTCGAATTAGTTATTTTTAAATTAATTAATTAGTCTCATTTTTGGTGTATCCGCCATAATTGAGGGGGGAAAACCTCGCCCCACCCCAAAACATTATATATCGTTGGAAAGGGTTTTTTTTTCTGAAAAAGAAAAGTTTTAGCACGTTTCTGTCCGTTAATTAGGACAGGAGATATTAATTAATCAAATTTACTCAATTTTCAAGGCCTAACTCTACGCAGAACTGAAACACTAGAGCCATTTTCCTGATCAGCTGCTCTTTTGTCCCTGAAGTTACTTTGTGGTTTAAATTTGCGTATAGATTTAAGCCTTGAAAATTTATTCAATTTGATTAATTAATATCTCCTGTTACTTACTTAACTTTCTGTCTCTTATATTTATTTGGCGAATTGATTTAAACTTTAACATGACTTTAAGTGGAATTTAAAAGGTTGTGGAGCGCATTTGAACTAAAGGATATAATAATTTTTCTTCAGAGGAGGTTCCCGGCCAGTGAAATCTTGATTATTTGAGGGTCACTGTTAGATTGTAATCACTTCAAAGAGATGGTACGAAAGACATTATATTTCTTTCCTTTTAATGTTCACATTAAAATCATGGAAGAATGGCTGTGGCTGATCTACCTGATACAATCGGTTCCCTATGTTAATAAATTTAGATTTGGCGACCAATTTTACATTGAAATTACGGTTAAATCGGTGAATTATCACGGGACGCGGGAGCGTCCCGCCCCGCCAAGAAAACCAAATACAAGCCGCCAAGAAATTTCCGTCGCCAATAAAAATGTAAAAGAGCGACTAGGACTGTTTACGCGAGTAACCAAACCGGGGTTTTCACCCCTCTGTATCTCAGCCCCATAAAGATCCTTAGAGTTCATTTTTGGTATACTCAATCTCCAGCGGCCCCTGACGGCACATACTAAAGCAAAACATCCAGGACCCTCAGTGGGAGGGGTGATATATGTTATAAAATCGCTATTTTTCGCACTTTTTAAAAATTGTTTGACAGGGGTCCAGACTAAACGGTAACTCGGATTGAGCTCTGCTTTTGCACCCACATTTATTTTGTCCCAAAGCTCGGCATAGGGGGTTTTTCGACCCCCCCACCCCCTCCCCCTCGCTTTTATTTTCCGTATCTTTTCTCCCCGGGGGTCTTTAGTGTTGATTTTTGGTATGAATATTCTCGATGAGACATTGAGGACATTTTCCCAAAATTTACCCCCCGGGGTCATCGCACCCCGGAGTTATTAATGCTTAAAATTGGTCCGATTTCTATCTACCAGCTCTGTTCAACATCTGAGCGTTTATGTTTTCATTGTTGGGCCACGAGGAAAGAAAACTCAATGATTTATAATTTTATCTGTTGCCAGTTTCTATTTGTTAACAAATAAAATATTTGTAATTGATTTTATTGCATAGGGCTTTTAACCTTCCGGAAAGCGCGCGACATACCGATACACGAGAGCGCGCGCTGGGTCAGAGTGACCCATATTACATTTTAAGAGCATTTTAACAATATTTAATGAATAATTCAGTAGTAAATCATGATTTTGACAAATATTAATCAAGGATCTCAAAAGTATATCCAAGTTCAAGGGGTCGACTTTGAATGCAGCTACAGTGGACCTGATCCATTTCTTTCAAATAGAAGTAGAGCAGCGAGTGTTTATCCTTGCGCCTGGGTCGGAAAGACCCAGCGCGAACGCTCGAATGTTAAATGGGATCTTCAATTTAGTTCATTTTAATATGAGATCGGCAGTAAGGGTTGGGGTTTTTTTTTTTAACTTTTAATTTAATCGTAGTATTGTTAGCAACTAGCTTTGTTTTGCGTCGGTTCGGGTGGTACATTGTGATTGATTTCAAATTTATCCCAGACTGAAGAAGATCCTTGAACTTTTGCACCAAATGCATGCCGCCAAGAAAACCACAGATGTCGGACCGCCAAGAAAAATGTTGAAGGGAAAAAAACACATGCAAAGTAAATTTTGAAGAGAAAAAAAAACAGGCAAAGAAATAATATTAATGCAAAAACATGTGATATCTCCCCAAAAACAACAGTGTTGTAAAAAAATCCCCCGCCAAGAAAACCTTAAATACTCAGCCTTAAAAAGTTATGATATCGAGTTTTCCCGCCAAGTTTGTGCCAAACTACAACTAACCTGTATGTATAGTTCTTTTAAATTGTTTTCAGTCCTGCCAGGCGGGAAGTTTTTACTCATTAAGCAACCACCTCACAAGACAAAGCTTCCCGCCTGGCAAAACTGAAAACAATTTAAAAGAACTATACATACAGGTTAGTTGTAGTTTGGCACAAACTTGGCGGGAAAACTCGATATCATAACTTTTTAAGGCTGAGTATTTAAGGTTTTCTTGGCGGGGGATTTTTTTACAACACTGTTGTTTTTGGGGAGATATTAAATTTCAAGGGCAATATTGCTGTGGTCATTGAGAGTTTTCGAAAATCTTGGCTCTACAGTTGTGTCAAAAGTTCCATTGAAACGTAAAAATTTCGCTAAAAATAAATAAGTTCGTCACACACACACGAAAAGAAGAAAAAAGTCTTTAAAACTAAAATAATCCTCGCATTGAACACTACAAACTGAAATGGCATTAAAAGTGTCATCAATATATTTTAAAAGGTCGTGGTGCACATTTGAATTAAAGAATATAATAATTTTACTTAAGAGGGTGGAGTGAATTTAAATTTATTCAGTTGACTTTCTTTACATTTTTTGCACGGGCATCGCCGTGCGGGTACTGCTAGTCCCCTATAAAGTGGGATCCTGCTAAAAGGTCCAAAACCAAAAGATCCACGTCCAAAGGGTCCGCGGGCTTCTATACTTCGGACCTTTTGGACGTGGATCTTCTGTTCGTGGACCTTCCATCCAACCAGGGGCGGCAAATAGGGGGGGGGGGGCAAGAGGGGGCGGTTGCACCCCCAAATATTTTTCGCAGAATGTTGAAAAAACGGGTAAATTCAATTTGTATAACACAAATCAATGATCACACGCAAAATGATCTAAGAAAGCTTGTCAATTTTCAACAAAAATTGATAACACTCAACCTAAAACATATTCCCAAGATCATTTCTCATTTGTAAAAAAAAAAAAAAATGTTCTGAAACAAGTATAACGGGACAAGAAATGATTTTCAAGCACAAGACACAGAAAATCGGTGGGTGAAAACTCTTCTTCTTGACTCCAAACATTGCAGATTAAAACTTGACTGAAAGCTAAAAACTAATTTTTAATCAAGACATTTTATGTGATAACTAATTAGAAAATAATTTTAAAGTTAGGTCATAAGAATTTAAATTGTTTTAATACCTCCAATTTTTCTTAATATTTAATCCAGTTTTAGATATCTTTCTTTTAACCAATATGTATTTTTTTCCATACTGAGGGACTTCATATTTAACAAACTCGCCCCCTCAAACGAAATGTTGAAATGCCGCCCCTGCATCCAACATTCCTATAAAGTAGTGTCAAATGAACATAATATACTTGATTAAGATCAATTTTGATAAGTTAACAAACATTATAGGTCGAAAAAATGAAGTGTGAACATTATACATGACAGCATTTATTTAAACTTGGCTGAGAGAGACTTGTTATCACTTCAGTAGGGGAAAAAGGAGAGTTCACTGACACAGGGGGTGGTGGGGTGGACCTCCACCCCCTGTGACCTCCCCTCCGCCGCCTCCTCCCGCCGCCTGTGACCACCCCTCCACCGCCTGTGACCTCCCCACCGCCTCCCAAGGGCCGCCGCGAGGATTTTAGTTTTGGGATGGCAACATCCAAGTTTTGATTTCTTGAAATGGCAACAGGTTTGGTTGTCATGACAACCAATGTTTTGGTTTCTTTGAATGGGAACACTTGTGTAATATTTTACAGAGTCAATTTCGATCGTGGCGCCATCTATCGACGGAATTATTTATTTTTCTTAATTTTCACGAACTTAATTTTATTTTAGGTGCTCGTGGCGCCATCTATTGAGTGAATGAATTTAATTCTTTTTTTTATTTTCGGACTTTGTCAATTTCCCGAAGCGGGGTTCGAACTCGAACCAAAAGTTTTCCTTTTGCTTATCAGAAGAACGCGCAAGCCAACTACGCTATGGTGTTCTTATTCTCGTCAGTGCTGATAGGGATCACAATATAATTTAAGATTATATCGCCGTCTATTGATTACCCGATGATGTTAATTTGCATGCTAACTTATTTTGTAAATCGAACTTTGTCTAATTTTTCCAACTGAGTTTTTGTAACCTGTCTCCATATAATTTTTGGTATTAAAGAACGCTCATGCTGCCATCTGTTGAGAGGAATTTTTTTTTTCGAATTTAATTATTTCTTCAAACTTAATTTATTTTTCAAGCTGAAATCGGACTTTCTCAATGAAAATTAATTTTTTACTTACCGACCCAGTGTAATGATTAACTAATTTTTTATTAACCTGCTAATTTAATTAGTAATTAGTCGAATTTAATTAATTTCACACCATCGAAAGATAATATTATTTAGGAATTCCCGACTTTGCATGCTTCTTTACGAATTTTACTGTTTTTCAGTTTGCCCCTCTCGCTTTTACATGTTAATTTAAGAACTTTAACTATTTTTCTACGAGTTTAATTTTCTTTTTCGGACTTTGTCGATTTTTCAGACCGAAATGGGAACTTTGTCAGTGAAAATTAATTTTTTAATACTGTTGATCGCTGTAATGAATAACTATTTTTTAATTGCCACATCATTTTAATTAGTAATTAGTTGAATTTAATCAATTTCACACTACTGAATGAGAATATTATTTAGGAATTCCCAACTTTGCATGCTTCTTCACGAATATCAATCGAAGTTGCAGACTCACCTGTTTGACATGATGTCAACCCGTACGTATCCCGATTTTCAGGCAAGATTTCTCGGTAAACTTTCAGTTTCCCATGGGCAATATCAAGTGTATCAAGGCTATATGCGAATGCTGTCATAACGCACTACATGGAAATATTCCTCTGTCGAAGCAACAAAAGAACAACTTATCGAAGCATAAGACAACTCTACGCAAGTTAGCAAATAAAAAATTACCCTTAGCCAAAAAAACGAAAGTTAGTCGTTCAAAAAGGTGGCTTTCTAAATTTATTAATTCCTGCAGCAGTGAGTGTATTATCAAGCATTTTCGGCAATGGAACACGCTAAGAAATATGCACTTGCTCCCGAAGATCTAGTCTCGAAACATACAGTTACACCTCAACAACTCAGTGAATTGGATAAGGAAATGATGAAAATTCTGCACAGCAATCTTGAAGAACATGAAAAATTGACAAAGTATACTGAATTACTGCGAAAGAAATTAAACCTAGCCGAAAATAACCCACCGTGGATGCAACAGCAACGGTCTAAAGAAGAGGGAAAAATGGAGAAAGCAGAAGAAAATCCTCAGCAGTACGAGTCGACTATATTCAACAGTATTAATAAGCAATACTTGAATCAAGCCCACAACTTATTGGATATTATGAAAAGACATTCGGATATTCTCAAATGGAATGAAAAAGGAGAAGTCATTTATAAAAATCAGAAGATTGAACATTCAAACATTGCAGACTTGTTAAATTTAATTTTCAGTCATAAGAAAAATATTGATGTCCCGTAGACAAATGAATTTTTAAATTCATTACAAGAAATGAATGTACCAAGACATTTTGTGAAAAATAAAAATCTGTACGAAAATAATATTGTATCACAAGAAGATGTGAAACCTGTTTTAACATCTAAAATTGTGTCGAAAAGAAATCGGAAATCTATGCCAAAATGGAATCATTTATATAAATAAAATGAATATTTTTCAATGTGTTATACTATTTTTTTTCATTCTTAATGTAAGCAACATGCATGCAAATAAAGACAGAGAAAAAATTAAACTTTAAAAAAATACATTTATTAAACTTTTATATACACATTATTAACAATAATAAAAAAAGTACTTACAGATTGGATGCCAAATTATTAAGAATTTCCCAATCCATGTATTTTTCGAGAACATTGAAGGTAATTCCGTTTTCGGAAAGTACGGCAACTAATTTTACAATATTCATGCATAACAGCATATTTGATTCTATGTTGTTATATCGTTCAGATGTATTTAGAGTCATACATGGATGTCGGCGTTGTGATGGGTGTGATACGACACATCCCTCGCATTCAAAATGCTCATTAATACACGATGTAATTCCTTCACGGAAACATAATCTTATTTTCTCCTCAGGAGAAGTAGATTCGAGGGTGGTTTGATTTTGCATATGCTCATACAAAATAAATGTAAAAAAATTTTTCTGAAGTTCACTAAAAATGTCACATTTTTTTTCTCGAAAATGAGTACACATTTCTTCTTGCAGGTGAATGCAAGTTGATTCCAGGGTGTTCTCGTGTCTTATTTGATACAGTTTACAAAATCCATCGCTTAATAGAACCAACACTTCATTCCGTGCTACAAAGCCACTATTTTTATACATAAAGTTGAAGTGATCTAACTTATTCATGAATTCTAAAAAGGCTGCAGGTGAAAACATAATGCTACGATTCATGAAGTCATCTTCGAGCTGTAGGGAAAATCCATCGAGAGTTATCACTACACTAAGATGGATGCCGCCGTACATTTCAAATAAAGTTTTTTTTTTTTTCAAAAGTTCACTACTTGTAATACTTTGTGTAAGCCAGTCACTTTCAGGTATAATGTCACAGTCTTGCATCACGGTTTCTAACAAATCAGGCTGGGTTGTACTCACGTCGGGCTGCTCCGGGGGTACTCGAAGGGCTTCCAACACGTCGCGTTGCAGGAGTTGCTCCGGGACGCTCGTCTCGGGATGCAGGGGTTGCTCCGGAATCAGGTCGGCTTGCAGGGGTGCATCGGACTTGATCGGAGACGCGCTGGGCTTGCTCAAGGGCGCGTCGGACTCTACCAAGGGCTGCTCCGGGGTTACTTGAAGAGGTGCTGGGGTCAAACATCGCCGTTTCGGATGAGGCTCGTCTTGAAGGAGACGTCGGAATGTCACACTGATGCGTGGATGTTTTACATGTAGCTCGGGGCGTATTCCATGCGTGAACAGTTTGTTTGTCGGTGGGTGCATGATGTACAAACTTCCATGCGCCAGCGGAAGATATATGCTTGGGTAGTCCGGTCGATTGAAGATGATAGTTCGAGTCGCTCCTATGGATATAGTTGCGATGGATGAACTGTTGAGAAGACTAGGTTCATTGTCTCTATGATCTGAAATTGAAGCCGATCCATTTGGGTACAAGTTGAGCAAAGCATAATTATAATGCTCCCCTGAAGCATATTCAACTTCCTCTTTCAGCTGCAACATTAGTGGAGTCCAAGGATTCGCTGACACGTTCATTCCGGAGTAGGAATAACAAAGTCCGTCATTACCATATGCGAAAATTTTCCTTTTTGGAGTATAACTCCTACCATACACAGTAACACACTGCTGTTCAAATTTTATCTTTGAAAGTTCAGCGAAAATGTTGTCTGCTTTCTCCTCGTTGAAGAACTTTTCGCAATAAGATATGCGAAGCCCATTTTCAGTGATTCGTCGAACAGAATGCATTTTTTTTTTTTCTTTTTTACAAGAAGAGAAAGTTACCAACTACTACCAACAGCAAGTACCAGAGCAAGAATGACTTTTATCTTACAAAAAAGGCAATCGTTGTCTTATCAATTAGTGGCGCTGAGGTCGGGGGAATCATACTACGTATCCATCATGTGACGCTTAATCACCGATCTCTGACCATAAGTGACCCTTGTCTTATCAATTTTGATATCCTCGAACGTCGTCCCTGCACCGATCACGCGGCGCTTAATCATCACCCCTGGGCCACATTAGAGTGACATCACTGTTTTTAGATTAGTTCTTCTCTCTCAATCGCATATAATTTTTTTTTTTTAAGTTTTACATTTCTCGTTAAGTTTAGCTTCAGAAAAATTGCCTTTAGTCTTTTAGACTTGGAGAGTTTTTTTTTTTTTTTCACATTTATTTTTCAAAATTTTGCAATGTTATTAGTATATTTTTTTTTTTTTTTTTTTCATCTCAAGTTTATGAAATTTGCTAAGTTGAATGTAACGTTTGAAATTTTCATACAACATTTTACTAGGTTAGTTCTGGATAATGTTTTCTTCTAAGGTTCATTTCATGAGTAAAAGTTTTTTCGTTTTCAATAAGATCTCGTTAAGTTTATCTTCAGGAAAATTGCCTTTAGTAGACTTGGAGAGTTATTATTTTTTTTTCGCATTTATTTTTCGAAATTTTGCAATGTTATTAGTATATTTTTTTTCATCTTAAGTTTATGAAATTTGCTGAGTTGAATGTAAGGTTTGAAATTTTCATACAACATTTTATTATGTTAGTTTAAGTTTTATCGTTTCGCTATTAGTACTGGATAATATTTTCTTCTAAGTTTCATTTCATGAGTAAAAGTTTTTCGATATCAATAAGATTTTCAGAGGAATATTTTGCGTTAAGAAAATTTGTTTACATACGAAGATTATTTTAGAAAAAAAATATTTAATGTGTTAGAATTTTTTTTTCTTTTTACGGAAAAGTTTTAAGTGATGAAAATTTTTAAATGAAGAAAAATTAATTTTCAAAAAAAATATTTGCGAGGAAAGTTTTGCTTACAAAAAAAAAAAAAAAAAAATTAAGTTAAATTGAAAAAAAATTTCTCTCTCTTTTTTTTTTTTTTTTCTCTCTCTCGAATCCATACTATGTGACTAGTGCTAATACTTAAATTTACTTTTGACTTCCAAGTCGCGGTCGGTTAAAACATCAATGCTTTTTGGATTTATCACAAAGTATTCCTCAATGATATTTCATAAACACTAAACTTTTCCCGACATAAAATCTTTCAAACTTGTAAAAAGTAAACCTTGTGAAAAAAGAAAAATTGCAATGCATGATAGGTGCGAAAGTTGTTAAATTCACATTCAGAATAATTCAGATAGGAGCATAAGATGTAATTAATTAGATGAATGCAATAAATTATTGCCAGACTTGTTAAGCATTAGCTAAGATAAATTCACATTCACAATAATTTAGATAGAAGTACAAGTTGTAAGTGACGCTATGAATGCAAATAATTATCGCAAACTTGTTTCATCTAAATCATGTTATACTATGAGAAAAGAAACAAAGGCTTGGAAGTCAAATGCAAATTAAAAAATATTTGAGAGGAAAGTTTTACAAAAGACCTCCGTAGCTGTCAGATTGGTCAACGCGCAAACTGACTAAGCTACGGAGGTCTGATGCCCTGTTCGTTAACTATGATTCCAATATAATTTTCAATGCTAAAGAACGACGATGCTGCCATCTGTTGAGAGGAATTTTTTTTTTCGAATTTAATTATTTCTTCAAACTTAATTTATTTTTCAAGCTGAAATCGAACTTTCTCAATGAAAATTAATTTTTTACTTACCGACCCAGTGTAATGATTAACTAATTTTTTATTAACCTACTAATTTAATTAGTAATTAGTCGAATTTAATTAATTTCACACCATCGAAAGATAATATTATTTAGGAATTCCCGACTTTGCATGCTTCTTTACGAATTTTACTGTTTTTCAGTTTGCCCCTCTCGCTTTTACATGTTAATTTAAGAACTTTAACTATTTTTCTACGAGTTTAATTTTCTTTTTCGGACTTTGTCGATTTTTCAGACCGAAATGGGAATTTTGTCAGTGAAAATTAATTTTTTAATACTGTTGATCGCTGTAATGAATAACTATTTTTTAATTGCCACATCATTTTAATTAGTAATTAGTTGAATTTAATCAATTTCACACCACTGAATGAGAATATTATTTAGGAATTCCCAACTTTGCATGCTTCTTCACGAATATCAATCGAAGTTGCAGACTCACCTGTTTGACATGATGTCAACCCGTACGTATCCCGATTTTCAGGCAAGATTTCTCGGTAAACTTTCAGTTTCCCATGGGCAATATCAAGTGTATCAAGGCTATATGCGAATGCTGTCATAACGCACTACATGGAAATATTCCTCTGTCGAAGCAACAAAAGAACAACTTATCGAAGCATAAGACAACTCTACGCAAGTTAGCAAATAAAAAATTACCCTTAGCCAAAAAAACGAAAGTTAGTCGTTCAAAAAGGTGGCTTTCTAAATTTATTAATTCCTGCAGCAGTGAGTGTATTATCAAGCATTTTCGGCAATGGAACACGCTAAGAAATATGCACTTGCTCCCGAAGATCTAGTCTCGAAACATACAGTTACACCTCAACAACTCAGTGAATTGGATAAGGAAATGATGAAAATTCTGCACAGCAATCTTGAAGAACATGAAAAATTGACAAAGTATACTGAATTACTGCGAAAGAAATTAAACCTAGCCGAAAATAACCCACCGTGGATGCAACAGCAACGGTCTAAAGAAGAGGGAAAAATGGAGAAAGCAGAAGAAAATCCTCAGCAGTACGAGTCGACTATATTCAACAGTATTAATAAGCAATACTTGAATCAAGCCCACAACTTATTGGATATTATGAAAAGACATTCGGATATTCTCAAATGGAATGAAAAAGGAGAAGTCATTTATAAAAATCAGAAGATTGAACATTCAAACATTGCAGACTTGTTAAATTTAATTTTCAGTCATAAGAAAAATATTGATGTCCCGTAGACAAATGAATTTTTAAATTCATTACAAGAAATGAATGTACCAAGACATTTTGTGAAAAATAAAAATCTGTACGAAAATAATATTGTATCACAAGAAGATGTGAAACCTGTTTTAACATCTAAAATTGTGTCGAAAAGAAATCGGAAATCTATGCCAAAATGGAATCATTTATATAAATAAAATGAATATTTTTCAATGTGTTATACTATTTTTTTTTCATTCTTAATGTAAGCAACATGCATGCAAATAAAGACAGAGAAAAAATTAAACTTTAAAAAAATACATTTATTAAACTTTTATATACACATTATTAACAATAATAAAAAAAGTACTTACAGATTGGATGCCAAATTATTAAGAATTTCCCAATCCATGTATTTTTCGAGACTAGATCTTCGGGAGCAAGTGCATATTTCTTAGCGTGTTCCATTGCCGAAAATGCTTGATAATACACTCACTGCTGCAGGAATTAATAAATTTAGAAAGCCACCTTTTTGAACGACTAACTTTCGTTTTTTTGGCTAAGGGTAATTTTTTATTTGCTAACTTGCGTAGAGTTGTCTTATGCTTCGATAAGTTGTTCTTTTGTTGCTTCGACAGAGGAATATTTCCATGTAGTGCGTTATGACAGCATTCGCATATAGCCTTGATACACTTGATATTGCCCATGGGAAACTGAAAGTTTACCGAGAAATCTTGCCTGAAAATCGGGATACGTACGGGTTGACATCATGTCAAACAGGTGAGTCTGCAACTTCGATTGATATTCGTGAAGAAGCATGCAAAGTTGGGAATTCCTAAATAATATTCTCATTCAGTGGTGTGAAATTGATTAAATTCAACTAATTACTAATTAAAATGATGTGGCAATTAAAAAATAGTTATTCATTACAGCGATCAACAGTATTAAAAAATTAATTTTCACTGACAAAGTTCCCATTTCGGTCTGAAAAATCGACAAAGTCCGAAAAAGAAAATTAAACTCGTAGAAAAATAGTTAAAGTTCTTAAATTAACATGTAAAAGCGAGAGGGGCAAACTGAAAAACAGTAAAATTCGTAAAGAAGCATGCAAAGTCGGGAATTCCTAAATAATATTATCTTTCGATGGTGTGAAATTAATTAAATTCGACTAATTACTAATTAAATTAGTAGGTTAATAAAAAATTAGTTAATCATTACACTGGGTCGGTAAGTAAAAAATTAATTTTCATTGAGAAAGTTCGATTTCAGCTTGAAAAATAAATTAAGTTTGAAGAAATAATTAAATTCGAAAAAAAAAATTCCTCTCAACAGATGGCAGCATCGTCGTTCTTTAGCATTGAAAATTATATTGGAATCATAGTTAACGAACAGGGCATCAGACCTCCGTAGCTTAGTCAGTTTGCGCGTTGACCAATCTGACAGCTACGGAGGTCTTTTGTAGGTTTGAGGTTCGATCCTCACCTCGAACACAGTAAAATTTACAAAAAAATATTCAAAGTCCCGAAATAAAAAAAAAAAGAATTAAATTCGTTCACTCAATAGATGGCGGCACGAGCACCTAAAATAAAATTAAGTTCGTGAAAATTAAGAAAATAAATAATTCCGTCGATAGATGGCGCCACGATCGAAATTGACTCTGTAAAATATTACACAAGTGTTGCCATTCAAAGAAACCAAAACATTGGTTGTCATGACAACCAAACCTGTTGCCATTTCAAGAAATCAAAACTTGGATGTTGCCATCCCAAAACTAAAATCCTCGCGGCGGCCCTGGGGAGGCGGCGGAGGGAGGCGGCTGTGGGAGGAGGCGGCGGGAGGAGGCGGGAGGTGGTGGGGAGGTCACAGGCGGCGGAGGGGAGGTCACAGGGGGTGGAGGTCCACCCCACCACCCCCTGTGTCAGTGAACTCTCCTTTTTCCCCTACTCACTTCATACTCAGTAATAATTCCAATATTATCTGAATCAAGCTATTTCCATTCTTTCTTTCAAATTACAAAAATTAGAGCTATATATATGCCACTTTATAACTTTCTCTGATATAAGTTTCAAATACATACTTACCAACTTTTGCAGTTTTTGCAGCTGAACTATGAATTCCTTTCAAGTCTACATAATTATCCTGTATTTCAGCATAAAAATTCCTCATCATATTTGCTTTTCATTTTAAAATCATAACTCCTTAGAAAATAGGCGGCTCTACAGGGGGGCAAGGGGGGCCTCCTCACTTCTAACAGTAAAGTATAACCTCATTTTCCGTGGTTAAAAAGTAATGATCGATTGAAAAACGATTTATTTCACCAAAATAAAAGAAGAAAATGCCAATAACAAGCTGAAAATTCCAACTTTTTCCAAGTTATTTCATAAAATTGGAATTTTGAACCGTAAGGGGGAATGAGTCATATATGGCCTGGTTGAGTTTTCTGACTATATTCCGCATTTTTTAGGGGTCATTTAATCAGTAATGTTAAAATACAAGAACATAACCCAATTTTACAAAAAAAAAAAAACCTTCTAGAGGGGCTGACTTCACACCTCCCCTCCCCACACACATTTCTTTTAACCCCGCCCCCCACTTTGTAGTTACACTAGCCGCCTAAGAACTACGGGGTAAGTGGGAGCGGAGGCTCTGCATTCATAGAACTAGCCTGTTTTCAAAATCTTCGCTTTCTTTACTATTTAACATTTTCGTTTTGGGCATCTGAAATTCTTTCGGAAAATAAAAATTGTATAAAGTACATTATTATGCTTTTATTTAGTTTCAATGCTCATTTTTTAGTTTTCTGGTTTTAATTTTAGCTTACGATAAAAATGAATACTTTTTTTGTTTATGCATCAAAAAAATTAAAAGACTGGGGACGGAGAGGGGGATGCATTTTTAAATTACATCGGTGCCCCCCTGTCGGGTAAGCTTGACCCCCCGTCGGGCAAGTCCTAGCGCCACCTCTGCTGCCTGTCAAGTTACTGCTACTTCATCATCTTCAGATCCTGATCCATGGAGTGACGACCAAGTTAGAAAAGATCAGCTTGAAGACCCAGACCTAAAGCCTATCATAGAGTTAATGGAAAAAGACAGTCGGCGACCTAGCTGGCAAGACATTACTATCTACAGTCCTGCAACGAAAAGATACTGGGCTCTATGGAAATCTCTCCAGTTGCGAAATGGCGTCCTGTATCGGAAATGGGAATCTGACGATGGTAAAGCATTCAAATGGCAGTTACTCCTTCCCAGATCAAGAATTCCAGACGTTCTAAAGGAATTGCACAGTAGTCCGACTGGAGGACACTTTGGTATCCTGAAAACCCTCCACAAGGTTCGAGAGCGCTTCTTCTGGAGCAAGGCGAAGGATGACGTGGAGAAGTGGTGTCATTCTTGTGACGCCTGTGCTGCCCGTAAAGGACCGAAGAGAAGAAGCCGCGGGAAGCTACATCTTTACAACGTAGGAGCTCCTTTCGAACGAATCGGGATCGACATTCTTGGTCCTCTACCGAAAACTACTGATGGGAACAAATACATCCTCGTTTCCATTGACTATTTCACCAAATGGCCCGAAGCATATTCCATTCCGGATCAAGAAGCTACCACTGTAGCAGAGACTCTAGTCCAGCATTGGATCTCGAGATATGGGACACCTTTGCAGATCCACTCCGATCAGGGGAGAAACTTCATCTCTGCTGTGTTTAAGGGCCTATGTAAAATCCTCAAAATTGAGAAAACTCGAACGACACCACTACACCCACAATCGGACGGCATGGTGGAGGGATTCAACAGGACAATCCTTAATAATCTCTCGCTTATGGTCTCCAAAAATCAACAGGATTGGGACAAGAAACTTCCTCTGTTTCTGCTGGCCTACCGCAGTGCTGTCCACGAGACCACCGGATATTCCCCATCACAGATGCTCTTCGGCCGAGAGCTTCGGCTACCTTGTGATCTCGTCTTCGGTCTCCCTCCAGATGCGCCTTCATCGCCTGAGGAATACGTCCAGGATCTCCAGGCCCGGTTGGAGGACGTTCATCACTTCGCGCGGGAGCGAATCAACATCGCGACGGAGAAGATGAAGACCCGATACGACACAAGGTCCACTGGTCATGACTTTCAAGAAGGTGACAAAGTATGGCTATGGAATCCCATCCGACGTAAAGGTCTGTCACCCAAATTGCAGTCGCATTGGGATGGACCTTACACAGTTCTCCAACGGCTGAACGACGTCGTAGTGAGGATCCAGAAGTCATCACATTCAAAACCTAGGGTTGTCCATTATGATCGGCTAGCCCCATACTATGGCCATAGTTCGTAAAGTAAATCTAAAGCTACCATGGTAATTTGTTTGTAAATTTTGTAAATAACTTTTGCCTTTAATTGTCTGTAATATTACTTTATCAATGTTACTATTTCTTTCATGTTCTCATTTTTATTGTTTATCATGTTTATGATTGGTCATCATGTAATGTGTGCACCTGTAAATTTTCCCTTGCTTCCTTTCTGGGGATTGTACTGCCCGGGACGTGCAGTCCTTGGGAAGGGGGCAATGTTACAAATCTTGTAAATAGTTGTTGTTTTTCCTGCCTTGCATCATTTTCATTAGTTTTGGTTTTATCTGACGTCATGTTGCAAAAGTATCTGAAGATATCACTTTTATCACTAGTATACCGGCCCTGTAACGTTTTGTAGTTTTTACACTTGCCCTGCATTTAATAAGCGTGAAGACATTTTTCGCTCGGAGTGTTTTCTTTTTTTTTCTTTTTCTTTTTATCGCTAGAACTTTCTCAATGGAATTGTTCAAGTTATGAATGATTTGGAATACTCCGGATATTTCTAGAATAGTGTCGTAATTTCTTTCCGTGTATAAATAGCCTTGAACACAGTTTTTAGTCAGTCAGTTGTTTTCAGATTTGATCTGGTGACTCGTTTTCGTTTGCTTGGCGAATGGTTGTTTTGCTTTTGTAATTGCTTAATTACTGTTCACGTTTGATACGTGGTGCTGAGTTACTGTTGAGAGTACAGTGTACTGTTTTGCTACCTAATTGCTGGATGTTTAGCAATTGTTTCCTGCTCATATTGTAAATAGTGTAAATACTTGTAAATAAATTTATAGTTACTTCCTCAAGATTGGAATGCTCATTTGAAGAAAGTTGAAGGTGCTACGGACTCGTTACAATAGGTTGTAAATACAGAAACAATAAAACGATCTTTCACCTGATGCATTTGACATAGGTATTGTCAAAAATATTTTCAAAAGTGTCTCCATGTTCGGAAATGTGCAAGACATTCCTCTAGCACAGGGTTTTCCAACCTTTTTGGGAAAAGTTCCACTTTCGGGAAAAAAAATATTTCACGTGCCACTTTGAAATTTTCAATGACAAAAAAAGGGATTTTTTTTATTTAGGGGCTTATTGGGTAACTTTTACTCAAATACTATATTATTTCTCTAAGTTTGAGCAGTGAAGAAGCTCTGCAGGGAAAACTCGTTTTTTGCTATCTTTGGTTAGGTTATGGAAACGGTAAATTGGTAGGGTCTCTCACTCTCTGGAAAATTTTCAGCATTGAAGTTTGAAAAGTACAATTGTAGACTGTCACATAGAGCGAAACCATAATGTTATCAAGTTGAGCTCTTCCAAAGCGTGTTCGAAATTGTCCTAAACATATGACTTTAGGTTTTATTTGAAAACGATAGGAGAAAGGTACCTTTCAGGGTTACCATTGAAAATTTTCGCGACATTGTGTGAAGTCATTTTTGAGTAGTCATTGAGAACGAAAGGTTCAGATCTAGGCCATATCTGCAGACTTTACATAAGAGGGAGAATGTAGAAATATCCCTCGGAGAGTTTTCAAAACTGAAATCGTAAACACGTATAGTTGAACCACAAAGAGATGGTGGATCGACTGGAAACGGACCACTTCATTTCGAAATAGGTTGGATTTGCTAGAACGCGTAAGCAGTGAAGTTGTGCTTTCTCGTTAACCCAACCTATTTTTAAAAGAAGTGGTCCGTTTCCGTTTCCATTTGACCCGCCATCTCTTTGCGGTTTAACTTTAATTTCACGGCATCTTTTGTAGTAACGTTTGGGAAACTGTGGGTTCGGCAGCCCTTCACAAGAAAGTTTTCTAAATTAAAGTCTGTAAATAAATTTTAGACTATCTTTAACAATTTTGGAAGGCCCGGGATTTGGAGGCTGTCATGGGAATATTTTTTAAACTGAAGTTTTAACAAGAGGTTCTGTCAAGAACTAAACGAGCCTACTTCCCCGTACATCGACATCGGCATTCTAGCATCTGATCATTATTCTCTTGATTATCTGAGACTGAAAATTATGTCAAACATACCTTTTTAGTACTTAAAGCTGATTTCTAAAAGCAAAATATACCCCTCTCATCAGATGAAATAGGCACATAAAAAGTAAATAAATGAATAAATAAAGTTTTGTCGCACCTTTTAAAGAATGTAACTGTTACAGTTCTTCCGTAGAAAAGTTCCTCAATCGTTTTCAAAAAAAATTAAAAGTACAAAGTACATCAAAACACATTTTATCAAAGAAAGAAAAAAAAAGAAAAAAAAAAAACTCGTCCGTTGATAAAATGTCTGGAATTTCACTTTTAATCCGTTGCCAGTTGTTAAAGATAAATAAATAATAAAATGCCCTCGTGAATGAAACGTTTTTGATACAAAAAAAATCGTCTGCCAAAAAAAAAATTAAATTAAATTAAAAAAATAAAATAATAAAAAATAAAACGAATGAATAAACAAACAAAAAATCGTCTGCACAGTCAGTCATTTTTTTTCTGAGCCTGCATTTCCGCCTTGTTTGCGAAGTCGGAGTCGGAATCAGAGTACTCACAGAAGATCATTCAGAAAAGTACTTTACAAACATTATTTATCAAAACCATTTTCTTACAAAGTTAGTTTGAAGGAAATCCCACTTTAAGTTCAGGATCAGCATTCAACTTAAATTCCCCGTAGGCGCTAATGTTAAATTTTTTTTCTGAACGGTTCAATATTGAACGAAAAATGGTTCAAATCAAAAAGTGAAATATGGGAATCTCCAAGATCTTTCAAACAAAAAATGTTTATTCCATTCGGATGGTTCACTCAAAAGTTATTAGGTGGGGAAAGGTTGTTTGACCGGTTCAATGTTGAACGGAAAAAATTTTCAAATTGAAAATTTAAATACGGTAATGAAGTATCCTTGCTGAGATCCTTCGAACAAAAAAAAAGTTTATTTAAATCGGACTGTTCACTCAAAAGTTATTGGGGTGACATCTTGCTTGAGAGGTTCAATGTTGAACGAAAAATTGTTCAAATCGGTAATGTAAATACGGGAATGAAGTATCCTTGATAAGATCTTTCGAACAAAAAAAAGTTTGTTAAAATCGGACTGTTCACTCAAAAGTTAGCATCGCGGGACAGGTTGTTTGAACGGTTCAAAGTTGAACCAAAAATTGTTCAAATCGAAAAATCAAAAATGGGAATGAGCTGTACTCGCCAAGATCTTTCCAACAAAAAAAAGTTTGTGCAAACCGGAATGTTCTTTCAAAAGTTATTAGGGGGGGGGGGGACAGACAGACAGACAGACCGACCGACACACAAATTCCCCATCTCAGTACCCTACTTTCAAATTTTTAATTTTTCGATATTCATTTTACCTTTTTATTTTTTTTATTTTTTTACAAAAAATACACAGGAAAAAATACATTTTTTGTAAAAAAAATTTTCACATTTCGCCTCAAAGGACTCAACTGTTCTGTTAAGACAAAGAATAGAGTATGACATTGGCAAAAAAAATATTTCAATATGTTGTTGGCAGAGGAAGTTATGACCGTTTGAATATCGCTAAAATATGACATTTTTCATATTTCGGCCTTATGCAACTAAAAGCACGTTGAACTTTCCTCGGTTATTTATACATTATTTTAAAGTGCTTACTAGGGATGCACCGATAAGCAAATTGGCCGATTACCGATTACCGATTAATCGGCTGTTGATAATCGGCCGATTAATCGGTCAGGCCGATTAATGATCAGTTTTTTTTAATATCATCCATTTCAACATCAATCCCCCCCCTCCCTTTCTTTTCGATTTAGAGTTTAGAAATAGTTACTAATTTATGTCAGATACAACATTTTTTTTCTTCCATTTTCCTAATCTTCCCAAAAACAATTTTAACATTTTATCAAATTTATTTGAACCAATTTTCATATTATAGTTAATCAAATTAAATTGAAACACTAATTTATTTTTCAATTGTAAGTAGCTATTTAATTCAAGATTTTTCTTTTTTGAAAATTAGAGATTATCTAAAAGCGCTATGCTAAGGAGAAAAGTACCGACATGTGAAAAATATTGCGAAATTGTCTTTTTATGCATATTTATGCAAAATAGAAAAATTCATTTTTGAAGCATGTATATCAACTGAGAGCATTTTTTTTTAATTCTTTGAATTATTTTGTTTTTTTTTTACTCACTACACTTTCGTACTACATATTATAATTTTGTTTCAAGAAAATTATTTATTTTTTGTAAATTAATTCATTATAGTTTCTTGTTCAAGGCATACTGAAAGTAATTTTATTTAAAACATTTTTTCGGCCTGTTGATCGGCAAAATTTATCTGATTATAAATAGAATGAAACACTCATGTTTTCTGATTCCAATTTAAAAGTTCAGGAATTTTATTATTTCTAATAGTGTCATTTGAATATCGGCTGTGAGGGTTCTCTTTTAATATTCCATTCAGTTTTACGCACTGAATGAACTATTTGTTTTGTTTTTACTCTGTACACACTCCCATCTTGCATGTTATAGTAAGGATTGCAGAAAGTTACATTTATTTAGTGTAAATAAAATTATTTATAAAAGTTTCTTTGTAAAAGTATGCTTTAAAAATGATATTTAAAAAAAAAAATCCGCCGATTAATCGGCAACATTTTACCGATTATTATTAATCGGCGAAGTGGCCGATTATGGCCGATTAATCGGTTCTGCCGATTAATCGGTGCATCCCTAGTGCTTACACTGGTCTTTCAAACGAAACTACTTTTGCCGTGCCAACTGAAATGTACAAGCTGTTTTTGGACCTCAAAAACGCTAAAAAACGTCAAAAATGCCTTGTTTTGAGGGCCTTCACTGACCTTACGGCAACAACTTACCTCAAACTTAACACTCATTTTGTAAAGTTTCAACCTTCTATAGTCCATATACAAAAACAAAATTGGAGTTAAACAGTTCCTGGTAAGAGTTTTGGCTCACAGCAACTTCCATGTCTTGAAAATCTGCTTAATTTTTGATGCCGCACCTTCAACTTTAGGGATCCATAAAAACTAAACAACTCAACTTTAGAGCAAAACATTATGGATTTGGTCTTTCAATAAGATAATAAACATTTGGTAATTTTTTGGAAAAATTCTGAGAGGTCATGAATCACAAGCGTGACACTCTCTCAGATTCTTGCTCTTAAGCTTGGAGCGCCCCTGAATGGACCTTTACCAAAAAGTCAAAATTATGTTAAACAGCGCTTTTCCAAATAGACATCCTTCCACGAATTCATTAAGTTGGCACGGTTTCCAGGTAAGTGTGAAAGCACTTCACCTACTAGTGTAGAAGTATTAAAATTTCAATTTCTAAATATTTTAAAGTTTAATGCAATTCTGTTTTGAAGACAAATTGGCTGTTCTGAAATTATATATTTAAGAGTAAGATTTTTATGCTGTGTTGATTTTTAGAATGCATGCACTATTTCATTAGCGCTTTCACACAGCTAATAAGTGATCTTTAACTTTTGAATGATTTTAGG
>JAXGGA010014052.1:0-33239 GCA_038373865.1 Uloborus plumipes
CAAAATGAACATTTCAACCAAATAATAGTGTTCAACTACTACCTTGGTATTGTTTCAATTCGTTATTAACAGATTGCCGCACATAACCATTGTAAAGTGTGTTCTGTAGCAGTTTTAATATGATCTTTATCAAAAATGACATCGTTCACAAGCTCAAGAAAAAAAGCTGAGTTTTCAAAGTTATTCCCAACTTCCCAGTTTATGTTAATTTCTGATTTTATTTCTTCTTATAAAATGTCCTTTTAAATATTATATCGTAGGCAGAAAAAAAAATTAGTAAAAAAAGTACCCTCTGGGGTCTATCGTAACTTTCAAGGGACGATTTTTCTTTAATTAATAAAAAAATTATTTTTTACGTAATATTTTTTTAATTATTTTTCCTGTCCATTAAACACTGTTTGTAACCAGTATACAAAATATCTTTGGAAAAAGAAATGTCAGGCATTAATGGGTTAAAATGAAGAAACAAAAGCTTAGAGGCATTAATATAAAAAAGAAATATGACATATGTCATTTGTTAAGTTTTACAGTAGACTATCTTTAAAATTAATATACACAATTAGCAGCAGTGAATTCATCAATGATAGTTAACTTTCTTTAACTAAAAAAAATTGTTTTCGTAAAAAGTATACTTCTGTAAAAGCAACATCATTTCCACATTGACTTTCACACTGAAGTTTAAAATATGTTTCCAAGGCTAATATTTGTTTCGATTTTTCTCTTAAATATATATTTGACGCGACTAAATATGACAGTTTTTTTATTTGTAACTATTTTTTCCTACAAAATGTTTTTCCCACACTTTAACTATTTTCTTCATTTTAAAATATATGCACGTTTAAGTTTATGATGTTGTACTTTATTTTCACAAACTTGAAAATCTATGGGCTCAAAAATTCAAATCTTAAGACATGTGTATAATCACTGGTAAAATCACAAAATTGTTTAGTTTCACAGAAAGATAACGTGTTTGATCGAACAGCATAATAGTATCTTGATTAAAAATGTTTCTCAAGCGCGAAACATGTATCACGCTAAGGTGTAAAAAAGGATTCGGCCTAATCAGTGATGTAAAGAGCACTGCATTCCAAATGGTCCAATGACCTTCTGAAACATTCTCGCGCAAAAGGAATATTCATATATCTTGACACTATTAATGAATTCCCGAGTTCACTGAACAGTAAAGTGCAGGAGAAAAAGTTATTTAAATCTCAAAATCCGATATTAATAGTGTAATAAACTTTGGCACCAAGACTTTTAGAAATAAATTGGAGACAATGATGCATTCTTGTTTTTGATATAAATTTTTGAGCTTTAACCCAAACTAATCGTTATACAAACCGTGTTACTAAACGATGCAAAATTATTTTAGAGACAAAACAGATCAAAATTTAAGTTTTATACTGAATAAACAAAATATGCTAAATTTTAGTTTTTTTGGAAGACATTTTAAGGTTAAATATGCTCCAAGATGATTATTCGATGAAAAGTATGTTATTCTTTCAATGAACCCTTGATTATTCGAAACTCAATTATCTAAAACCAGGGAAAAATTCATTTTTTCCTAGTAAATGCTCTTTCTTTATGAATACAAGTTTCAGTCAAATTGCCGAGAGATCCCTCAAGATACATTTCAAAAACTTTGAAATGTGGTGTTTTTTCTTATTCGATGCAAATCACAATTTCTTTTTTCATTGCGATTACAATTTAGGGTTGAAAAAAATAGTTTTTTTTCACAGTGCACTACTACACATTCACATACAGAACATAATTACTTATTCACATACGTATATGAATTCCCATTGCATCTCTACAGCAGCTTTTTAGACGAAATTTTATTTTAGTCACGAATATCACATGTTTAATTCCCAAAACTTCATAAAAATAGGGTTAAAAAGTAAGGATATAATAATTATAAAAATCTAAGCATTATGAATTTAAAGGAGCTTGCAAGAATTTATCCGTAGTTTAGACCTTAAACATGGTTACTAATTTGTTTTCCAAGTTGCGGAGTAACTCCAGCGTTGGTCATATCCATTTTGATTTGGAGCTGTTTAACTACAACTCAATTAAGTTTAACTACTGCTCAATTAAAAAACCTAAGCATTATAAATTTAAAAGAACTTCCATTAAGTCATCCGCAGTTTAGAATTTAAACTTGATTACTAATTTTCCCCAGTTACGGAATTTAACTAAAAAATTGGTCCCAGAACATCGTGGTATACTGCCGTGCTAACCGCAAAAGTAGTATCTGCAGTGGCACTCAAATTGAGATATTACTCTTTAAAGTTTTACTCCACCGTGTATTTGATTCAGATGATACTTTTAGAGAATTTTTTTTCGAATATTGCCCGTTCTCAAATGAGTATAAAACTTTGTATGTAGGTAAAATACGTCACAAAGAGCTGCCTGGTAGCGATAACCCCAAGTAGCATCCACTCATCGGATTTTGCTCGACCGATCATCGAACTCCTCGTAAACTGATCCCCTAACGCACTATGACACCGTTCCGATCAGTATCCGAGCACGGTTTTCGATGAGTTATTTTTCATCGGAAAGCGATATCCTTCCGATCAACTTTCCCGATGAAAATAAGCCGAGCATCCAAAATTGATCCTAAATTCATCAGCACGGGACTGAACTGCGCGTAAATTGCTCCAAATCTCATCGTATTTCGAGCAAAACTCATTGGATTTTGCTGCTCGGATTCCGTTTGGCCGATGATACATACTGGAGGAATTCCCGATGAGAACTCATTGAATCCGATCATCGGCCGATGAGAATTTCTTCGGGTTTCGATGAATGGCCGATCATCGGTCGATGAGATTATGCTGCTAGGGACTCAATTTTGTTAAAATGTGCAGATAAGACTTTGTGCTTAGCACGGCAGTATAGCTGTACAACAGCTTACATTTAGGCCACAAAATGGGGGTAAAAATGCCGCAAATTTTTAAGAAAAGTAAAATTTGGTACAAAATCCTCAGCATTTGTTTCCTGCAACTTCTGAGCAAACCTCACACATGGGAGACTCCCAGAAAAACATCACACCATTTAACCAAGGCGCGAAACTAATCTTGAAAAGTAGTCGTTCTTTTTCCTCACAGAGTTTCTTTTTCCCATACATATCCTGAAAAACTCTGAGCGCTGTAGCGTGAAAACTGAGAAGATAAATGTTATACTAACACAGTTTAACGAGTTGTTGACTCTGAAAACAAAATAAATGGAATAACGTGAAAAGGCAAAAAAATATTATTCAAATAAAAGTCGCGTAAGTTGAAAAGAATATCAAGGATGAAGGTCGCGCTCATGAACCCTTCAACCAAGTTTAGACGGAGCATGTCTTTTAAATATATAACCAGATGACCAGCGGGATTGAAGAAGTAAAGTTAAATAGGTTATGTATGAATGCTAACAGGATTTTTTTTTCCATAAGAATTTCGTTCTTAAAAAACAAAAGACTTTGTTGTCTTATGTCCTTTAACTTGAAAGGTATAGAAATTATTGAAAAATTATTAAATATTGAAGAAAAGGGCATTTTTGTTGTGAACTGATGTGATTGGTTTTTGATGCAATCGCAAGGGTATATTTTCCATTTCTTGCAAGGTTCATAAATTTGTAAAACAATAGAAATTATAAGTTTCGTAAACCGGAATTCCTTGATTTTAATAAATTGTGGAGATTACATTTTTCTATTAGCTACGTAGCTAAGATGTAAGCAATGTTCTGCCTTATATATTGGATATAAATTGGCTATGTTGGATTGTTGAAATTTAGTTAAATTTACATTGTACAATATAGTTTTGCATTGAATTACTCAGACACACTTTACAAATTTATTCTTATGTCATGTGCATGTGTAGTGTATATAAGTATATACATACTGTTCCGTAATATTGACACATTGCATAAATTTCATCTATTCACATCCTAACTGGTATGCCAAAACAAGGATATATACAACAAACTTCAGTTATCAATGCAAAATGTAAAAAAATATGATTTTCAAAAATCCCAAGCTGTATGTTGAGCAATTTTTCATTCATACGGTTATAGATTTTTCAAAACACTTTAAAGTTTCATTCACCATAGAAGAACGAAGTTAATGAACATCATTTGTTTCTGATGGTTATGATTTCGGATGGACAAAAAATACCCAAAGATAAATAATCTTCTGGCTGATATAACACAAAATGATTAATGGAACTTAATGGCAATGAAAGATAAATATTAATTACAGAATAAGAAAAAATATTACAGCAAAACATGCCATCAAAAGTAGCCTAAAGTATTTCCAAATAAAATTAAACGGTATTTTTATTTAAAAGCTTTTGTTTACATTTTTAAAAAAAGACAGAGTAAGAAAAAATGTTTTAATCGGAAATAGAAGGTATCTAACAAGTACACAAACACAAAAGGTAAATAAAAATACTGCAAAAAATAAACTTGTTTTTACAGTATAATACTGAAAGCAGAGGTTCTAGTTTAGAACTGTAAAACGTCTAGTACTAAACTGTATAATTAGCAATTTTTACAGTTTGTTACTATAAAATTAGCTGAATTTTACTGTAAAAACAACATCTATTTTTTACAATATTCTCCCTTTTAATACTTTTTGTTTTTATGCGCTCTTTTTTTAAAATCAAATTGCACATTAGCAGTTTTTGTGCTTTTCCCGCATAACCATTTTTCTTCGGTATAAAACGTTCGGATTTGTTATTAATCTGTTAAATATGGTTCTTCCTGTTTAGCAATAACCCGTTCAGCCAGTAAGCACTGGAGTGTAAAATCGAATTTTATTTCCTCGTCATCATAAAGGCTGATGACGAAATAGATTGATTTATTTTCCTTATTTGACGTTCACTGCAAAAATTTACTCCCTTCATGTAGCCATTAGAAAAGTTTGAATGCTAGTTATAGGTGAGAAAATAATTGAAGTTTTAGCGGTTTACTAAAATTAGGCAGTTTAATTAAAATGTGGACAGTTTCTTAAACATAAAATTCTGAGGGAGATGAGAATTTCTGTCTTATTTTATTTGGCACAAAATCAAATACTTGGTGAAAATTACAACAATACTCAGTAGTTCCAGACCTTCAAAATAATTTTTCCTAACGTGATTTTCAAAATGTTTCAATAATATTTTTGGGGCGCTCATTTAGCTAAAATTGTTTAAGAAAATACACACTGACAGGCTGTGTCTGCAGAAAACGTATTAATTTACGTGCTGTAAGGATTATTAAGAACAAAAAATCTTGAGCTTTTAAACATGAGACAATACAATGCTAAAATTGAATCACTGAAAGAAATACCTGTAGGGGAAATATTTTAACGTTAAATTAGTGAATACGCAAATTAATGGAAAATTACAAACTTCATATGTTATGTTTCTCAGAAAAGATTTATTTAGTAGAATTCCCAATTTTAATCTACTAATATCTGGAGCAAGAAAGGAAATACAAGTAATTTCGAATTCGTATAAAAGAAATACGAGTATAAGGAAGTAAATGTTATATCCAAAACGAACACTATTGATTTAACTAATTATTGGCTAAAATAATAAGTTACATTTTTGCATACGTTCAACAATGATTGCAAAATTTTCTTTCGAAAAATGACCCGTTTTTAGCCTACTTTCCAGTTAAAAACAAAAGAAAGACGAAAAAAGTATTAAAAGTAGTTTAATGCATCTAAAAAATATCGCCAAGTCCAAAAAATATCGCCAAGTTAAAAAAAATATCGCCAAGTTAAAAAAATAAAAAGGTAAAATGAATATCGAAAAATTAAAAATTGGAAAGTAGGGTATTGAGATGGGGAATTTGTGCGTCGGTCGGTCTGTCGGTCGGTCGGTCTGTCTGTCCCCCCTAATAACTTTTGAATGAACATTCCGATTTGGACAAACTTTTTTTTGTTGGAAAGATCTTGCCGAGTACAGCTCATTCCCATATTTGATTTTTCGATTTGAACAATTTTTGGTTCAACTTTGAACCGTTCAAACAACCTGTCCCGCGATGCTAACTTTTGAGTGAACAGTCCGATTTGAACAAACTGTTTTTTGTTCAAAAGATCTTATCAAGGATACTTCATTCCCGTATTTACATTTCCGATTTGAACAATTTTTTGTTCAACATTGAACCGCTCAAGCAAGCTGTCACCCCTAATAACTTTTGAGCGAACAGTCCGATTTAAATAAAACTTTTTTTTTTTTTGTTCGAAGGATCTCAGCAAGGATACTTCATTACCGTATTTAAATTTTCAATTTGAACATTTTTTCGTTCAACATTGAACCGTTCAAGCAACCTTTCCCACATAATAACTTCTGAGTGAACCATCCGAATGGAATAAACTTTTTTTTGTTGGAAAGATCTCGGAGAGTACAGCTCATTCCTCTATTTGATTTTTCGATTTGAACAATTTTTGGTTCAACTTTGAACTGTTCAAACAACCTGTCCCGCGATGCTTTCAGAAAAAAAAATTAACATTAGCGCTACGGGGAATTTAAGTTGAATGTTGATCCTGAACTTAAAGTCGGATTTCCTTCAAACTAACTTAGTAAGAAATAGGTTTTGATAAGTAATGTTTGTGGGCCGTGGTGGCCCGATCGGTAAGGCATCGGACTCGTGTCCGAAGGGACCCGGGTTCGATCCCAGCCGATCAAAGATCCACCGTCTTGATTAATGGTGACTGGGAGGCGTTAAAAATGTCGTGGTCACAAAGTCCTCCAAGTGAAACGATACCTCTGGGGGTGCTGGGCCTAGGGTTTGCTCGACCCTAGGTTCTGGTTTAAAATTAAGAACAGAGCGCCCTTCAGGGCCCTATCCCGGTTAAACCACGAAGCTGTGGTAGGTACGGGGGACCCTGGAGGTGTGAAATGTGAAATGAAATGAAATGAAGTAATGTTTGTAAAGTACGTTTCTGAATAATCTTCTGTGAGGACTCTGATTCCGACTCCGACTCCGCAAACATGGCGGAAATGCAGACTCAGAAAAAAAATGACTGACTGTGCAGACGATTTTTTGTTTATTTATTCATTTGTTTTATTTTATTTATTTATTATTATTATTATTATTATTTTTGGCAGACGATTTTTTTTGTAATAAAAATGTTTCATTCACAAGGGCATTTTATTCTTTATTTATATTTAACAACTGGCAACGGATTAAAAGTGAAATTCGAGACATTTTATCAACGGACGAGTTTTTTTTTTCCTTTTTTTTTTTCTTTCTTTGATAAAATGTGTTTTGATGTGCTTTGTACTTTTATTTATTTTTTTTTTTTTGAAAACAATTGAGGAATTTTTCTATGGAAGAACTGTAACAGTTACATTCTTCTTTAAAAGGTGCGACAAAACTTTATTTATTCATTTATTTACTTTTATGTGTCTATTTCATCTGATGAGAGGGGTATATTTTGCTTTTAGAAATCAGCTTTAAGTGCTAAAAAGGTATGTTTGACATAATTTTTAGTCCCAGATAATTAAGAGAATAATGATCAGATGCTAGAATGCCGATGTCCATGTACGGAAAAGTAGGCTCGTTTAGTTCTTGACAGAACTTCTTGTTGTTCTTAATATGCTTCTTGAAATCCCGAACTACACACTTGGGGTTAACGTTTCAAATATATGTTTGTAAAAGTTATTTTCTAAAATATTTCACAAATAATAAACAATAAGATTTTATAGACTCTATGTTAGAGCGTTTCTTGTGAAAGTACATATCTGTACCTCAGAACCAGACTAACCTGTCCATTTTCGTAACTTTTCAAGAAAAGGCGAAAAACATTGTTGGATGCATGCTCTCTCTCTCTCTTATCTTTCTGCTAAATAGTTGGTTAGAAATTTCTTTTATAGAATAACCTTCTTATTGGGATCAATGCGGAATAAGATTCTTCATACAGTGCAGTAATTAAGTGAAAATCACCATTTTTAGACTAACATCGTTCTGGGTCTGAGGAACAGGTATTATTTTGTCATTTACATTAATAACTAACTCCAATTTAAAGCCAAGTTTCATACAAAATCTCCACTTCAGAGAGTCTGCTTGGAACAGTTAGTTATAAATGAAAAAAAAAATCAGTTTGGAATACTATTTATGGCTCAATTTCCAACGCACATCGCTTTCCTTTTTCAATTTCCTCCTATGTTGACCACAACCCACTTTCTAGACTCTTGCTACTAATTTCAATATGCCCATATGATCCCCCCCCCCCCCGGGCCCTCAAAAATAAAAACTCCCGTCCTAAATAAAAGAAAATTTACAGCTTTCTTATAAGAAGTAAAATACGATATTTAACCAATTTTTTTCCCGTTCAATAAAAATGAAATGTCTGAATATAGCTCGGCAAATATCAATCCATGAAGTCAATACTCTGCAAAAGGTTAACGGTCATTTCATGAGGTCATTAACAGGGTTAATAATCTTCCCAAAATGAATCAGGATACTCAACATCGCCACCGAAAGGATGAAACTGCTTTCTCTAGTAGCTAATTCGATAGTAGACGGTCGGACACACTTCAACTACCATGCCACCAAGCATGATCTCCCATAAGCTTTAAAACCTGGAAGTCACCCAATAAAAATTTCGTTTTCTTCGCATTCTAGAATTTATTCACGGCAATTACACTTGCCCCAGTAATCGAATTTCCCCCATCATAAACCTATATCAAAGCTACTCTCTCTCAGATAGCCTGAATTTATCGGTTAAATCAGAACTGTTGAGTGATTTTATTGCAATAATTAATACTTTATTTCTTTTTCTCACTGTCCTGTTTGTCATTTTGACTTTTTCAAAGTAAACGAAAGACTCCGGTTCAAGAAAGAGAAAGCTCCACTTTTTGGTTTTACATTGAATTATATGTGGGAAAATATTGTCTTATATTCTGCACAAGAACTAGACAGCTCAAACTAATATTCCATTACATATTTAAGGAATGGAGCTGTAACAGGCTACGTTTCAGGAGAAAGTGAAGAGAGACATTTCTAAAAAAATTGTATGTATCACAAGATTAGTAAGAAACAAATATTATTTGGACTATCATTAAAAATCTGAGATTTTTGGGATGATTATACATATATTTGGTGCAAAGAAAGGGACAGTTCCAATTCGTGAAAACTAATTGCGAAGAGATAAAATTATATTTTATTAAAAAATTATTTCAACTGGTTTCGTCGATGAAATTTTAAAAGAAAATATTAAATATAAAGACAAAATCCTTTTTTACAGAATTTTAAAGCCGTTTTTCAGAATTTCTGAAAGATTTTCAAGCGTGGTACCCTTTTTTCACTGAGGTCTTGAAATGTGATTTTTTTCTGTACAAAAGTTAGTTCTCATCTACGGATTCAACTAATAACTATTTTTTGGAATTCATTTTTGGTGTATGTGGATGATTCTTCTCCGAAATTGATCGGCATTGTTGTATCAGGTCTTTTCGTACCTGATTTTGCACCCTTAAACAACAAGTATTCGTTTTGATTTTACTCCATTCAATCTAATTTCACTTCTACTTAATTCAAATAACCCGATTTTCTTATTTTTAATGCTAAGACTAACGAAACGAAGACAATCAGGGGAATTTTGAGTCCCACCGACCCATCGCTATTTTTAACTTCCCCTATTCTTGTTTCATTAGTTTTATTGCATTTGTTGGTACGAAACATAAGAGAATTTCCTTAAGTATTGCACAGTTATCCAAAAGTAGGAAATAATAAATATTAAGCTCATTTAAAAGGTCAAGGATAGATACAAGAGAGGGGCAATGGCAGGGATAGCCCCTTTCTTGAGAGACTTACCACTGATGAATTTTTAACATTGAAGTTCAAAAAAGGCATTTTAAAACTATCCTTGATGCTAACAGAAGGGAGATTTAGGGCTCTCCTTGACACACGTTTCACAGTTGAAGTTCAAAACATATGAGGTCAGCATTTGTAAATCAAGATGTATAGTAAAGGATACGTAGTAAAATCAGTCGCCACTTCTTTGAAACATTTCTAGATTCGTGTTCGTAAAAGGGGTTGTTATTAGTGTGATGCAGAGTTATCCTGTCATATAGGGTAACTTTGAGAAACGTCAGAAATGGGATCACAAAAATATTTTTTTTCTGTAGAGAAACTAAGGTAAGGCAGACGAATCACATTTCTAATTCCCCATTGTACTGCATATTACAAGATTTCTATTATCCGTAGTATACTACCATGTAGGAAGAGTTCTTTCAACAACTTCAAAAATATCTCCGAAACAGTAACTTCAGAATTATTATTGAATGATGAAATGAGCTGTTCACAATTATGCCAACTTTTTTTTTTTTTTTAATAAGGAGCACATAAAGTATTTCATACTTTATGTGGGTGTTCTTAATAAATCAGGGCTTTAAGTCTATGCAAATATGCAACACACCGCCAACTCGGTTAATTAAGTCTAGTCAACAGTACAGTATAGCTAGCTAGTAACAAAGCCAGTAGAATTCTTCGGTTTATCCATAGATATATTTCAAGCAAATATATAAGAAGGTTCTTTTGCCTTTGTATAGAATTTTTTGTAGATCTCATTTGGAGTATGCTGTTCATTGCCACAAAATAAAAAGAGATTTAAAAGAGACTTTGTATAAGGTATGGCGCCTGCATACAGACATTTTAACACCTCTAAAAGCTCAGTTCACGCATTGGAAAAACTCCAGGAAAACATTGCCTGTATGTAAAGTTGTTTTATACGAAATATACGAATGCAGTTAATGAAGTTAGGACAGTTTATGAGCACCTAATGATGATTTTGTTTAGATAGAGTTTTAGAATATGAAAACATTATTAATAATTACACGGATTCACAAAGGATCTTCGGCTAAAGATGGAAATCCTAAAACAGGAGAAACTTAAAGAAAAAACTATCTATACAAAGTAAGACATGCCAAAAGGTCAGCGAATGAGATTTTAGTAATAAAGATTTTATAAGATAGCGCAACTAAGCTGCTCCTTTTCAAAATTCAAGCTTTAAAAGAAGCCTATTTAACAAAATTTTGTTGCATAAAAAATTATCATGTTTTAAAAATTCTTTCTTTGCTATGTATTATGTAGCGGTTAACAACTTGCAATTATACAGCTTGTCCAGTAGTAAACCATCCTTACTTTTCTACGTATCAAATCCATTTTAAAACGAAGCTGCATTTCTTTATGATTAAGTGTTTTGTTAGCATAAAATTTCATTCGTCAACAAAACTTCAGCAATAATCTTCCATTATTCTTTTTTTTTTACTGTTCGAATTATATTTTTGGTTTTTGAATCCTGATACAAATCACAAAATAGTTAAAATACCTTTTTTTTCTTTTTGTATTATACCAAGTTACTTCGTAACTTTGAATAAATGAAAAGTGTTTGATATTAAATGTAAAAATATATTGCTACTTAACTTGAAGGATGAAGATGATAAAAAGAAGTGCACAAAATGGGGCTCTAAAGAACCTGGATCAACCCTGACTAAAGACATTGGAAATATCTTCATTTATGACAGAGTATAAAATGCAAAAAAAGATGTTAAAGAGTCATCTCTATATTACAATCAGTATCAACTTTAAAATGTCAACTAGAAACTAGTAACTTTTACCATAGATTTATAGTCAACACTAAAATTTCACCACATCCTCAAATGATCATCTTCGCAAACTTCACAACTTCAATTTACTATAGTTTTGTCTTCGTACAGTAAAGAAAATTGAATCAGTAACTAGATGGAGCCTAAGTTCTAGCGTTTAATAATCATTTATGTACACTTAGTTACTACTTATATTAACCAAAAAGAAAGAAATTTCAATAAAAAAGGAAACACCTTTTAAAAATTGCATCTATTTTTCTGAGCTTTTACACTAAACTCCCATGCACCCATATTTTTTTTTTAGTTCAAACCAAATGAGAAAAGCAATCTAAATTTCAGAAAAAAAGGGACTGTTAACTTATAAAAGTTAAAATATTAACAATCTGATTATAACCATTAGTAAATGAAGAAAAAAAGTTAATGTATTCCCAATAACAGTGTAATTTGCAAAGAAAAAAATAATAATGAAAGAAATTCATCAAGATGAAGAAAAGTTGGGAAATATTAAAAGCGTGATCGAATTAATACTTTATTAGCTAAGCTAGCAAGATTTCACTAATGAATTTAAAAAGTTTGAAAATATTGGTTTTTTGTTAAATTTCATACAAGAAAACTGTAGAAAAGACAGAAAGAGTTAAGAAGAGTGAAACAATTTCAGGTAAAAATTAGATACACGATTACGACAAAACTACATTTACATTATACTCTTTTTAAAGGCAAACTTTTACAGGTTCGGTGACGATTTGTGGCGAGTATGATTGTTTATATTCATAACTTGATACAATAAAAAGATACCACGGCATTGTTACCACCCTCCCCACACCTCCCCATAAATCTGCATGCCAATATGCAGTCCAGAGTATACCAACATGAAAAAAATCTTTTCAAACACATACACACAGACACACACTTGAAATGGAATATACTGCTTTGACAAATGACGGCATTTCATTTTTGCCTAATATGCTATTCAATAGTACAATCCCCACCGAAAACATTGAAATGAAATAGCATTGTACGAAATCACAAAATGAGTTAAAATGTAAGTATGCTGAAACGCAGTGGGAAAGCTTAATATTTAATGCATTACTTCAAAGTATCCGAGGAATAAATATGCAACTGAATAAATACAAAATAAACGCTAGAGGCGGTATGATCACTATTAGTGTTAATCGAGCTCCCATTTAAAAATTATCAGAAAACAATAACGCAAACAAATGAGTTTTTGGGGTAAAAGAGAAAATTCAAGCTTAAAATGTTTTCAGAGGGGGACAGGGGGGAAACTGAAAACCTAGAGAAAAGGGAAAAAAAGAGGGGGGGGTGCAGATTTTGAAGCGGAAAAAAGAGCGTTGTGAGACTTCAGATCAAAAGAGAGACCTAGTGGTGAAAAAGGGGACCATTTAGAGTACTATAATGTTATTTAATAAAGTAAATTAAAAAGGAGGAAAACATTAAAAAAAAATGGAATCTTTATTTCAATTATTTGTTTAGTTATAGAGAGGATGAGCTCTTGGTTTACACACACATTTGGCACAAAATACCTAGTTTCACCACATAATGATGAATTGCGATTTTGTCTCTTATTTTTTGAAAATATGTTCAACATTGTATTTGCTTTGTCGTTTAATATTTAAAATATAAGAAAAACACTATTTGTGATACGATAACGAACAAGTAATATGTTAGATACAAGACAGCGAGTAAAATTTTCGTTACATGAGTTATCATTTGTATGATCTTTGTCATTTTTAAAATCTTGCTCGAATTTTTGAGATTGTCAAATGTAACTTAAAATTAATCCAAATGTTAGTAAGTTGCCAGATTGACTGGATGAAGATTTTGCCATTGCAAAAGTTGAAAAAACTGAAAGTCAAGTTCTAGCAGAAGAGTGGAATAGGTAAGGCTTCTGAAGAAAATCAAGGGACTACAAGGGGCTGTCGTGCCGATGCTGATAATGATAAGCTTTTTTTTCTCTTTATTTGCCTTAGCGCTTTAGGATATACCATTGTTCCTACTAGTATTTCACTTAAACTGAGCATTATTTCTCCAATTAAAATTTGTGGAAACTTCTTAATGCAAAAGTGGAGGTTATAGTGGAAAACAAAAAACACACTTTTACGATTTCGTTATAATTTCTCTTCTCAATATAGCTCTTATCAAAACTTTATTTTAATTTTTTTGTGTGTAGGGTAATCTGACCAGTGAATGAACACTTAAAGGAAATTTCATTTTCAGAAAATTATACTATTATTCAAAACTTATGCTTGGTGTAATGACATTAAAAACATTTTTACTAATTATGTGTAAATGTCAAAAAACGAGAGAGAGATAGAGAGAGAGAGCGCTTTTTAAAATTTTCTTCAACTTTTAAGGTGATTTAAGGAAAAACATGCACCAACCCTGTAAATGAGCACCCCCAACCGGTGGACAAACACAGTTTTTTCTGATCGTTATTTTTTTTTTTTGGAATCGTATAGAGGGAGCTTAATGTTCAACTCATCAAAGAGAAAAAAAAATTAACTTAATTTTTTAAAGCATATAAATGTTGTTCACTAACGGATTGGTCTATCCCACGCAGATTTTTTTTAATGAAAGAAGCATCGAACTCTAAAAAACTGATGAGTCGATGTTTTTTTATTTAAAATTTAAAAAATTATATTTTTAGTTTATAAAAATTATTACTATTATTTTTCATAAAATACATAAAGCTAAAAAACTTACCATGAGAATCCACTTTTGTGTAAATCTTTAAGCCAGAATTAACGTCGAGCTTTCCTCGCCGAACTTATTTCCTATTTTGAAAATGCCGCGTGTTCTTGAAATAATTTTCTACGTTTCAATTCAATCATAACCACTTCAAATGGTGCTTTTTACAGAAGCATGAAGAATAAATATTTTTACTCAGTTTTCTGTTGCCACAGGAATTGTTTGTGAATTAATTTCAGTTGGGTTAAATTTTAACATGCTAGAAATAAATCTACCGTCACCTAAAACGGACGTAAACAGCCATGTTGAAGACAAGTTTCGTTTTGCGACAAACCGCTCGAGCGGAGTTGTGTTGCTCGTCGGCTGACCTCCTTTTCCCTCTGACGGAATTATCAGTGGCCGTTAGAACAAATAAAATAAAGAACAAAAATAAGAGGCCTACTTCACTCGTAGAGGAACCAATCGCGAGGAACCAAACGATATTCCCGAGTGGTGCGTATAATAACGGGTGGATTATAGTATTTTTTTTTTCTGTTTAATTTCAATTTTACGCATTTACGTGCACGTAATTGATGTTATGTTTCGGATGCTTGCATGTAAGCGCTAATCAGATGGGGCGATAAATGCAATAAATACAACTCATACTTAAAATGTTTCCTAATTTAATCTATTGATAAATTGATTTTATAGTTTGATAGCGAAATCAATGCAAGAAAAGTTTTCTACACAGATTCCGTGGTAGGGAAAGTTGGACTACTCCAAAATTTTGGGTAGGAGAGAGGAGCGAAAACTTAGTTCTATTGTTCAAATAGATAGGTATATCGCAGAAAAAGAAGATAAGCAAACCTATGGGTTTCTTCGCTCACTTATGTTAAATTCTAAGTAAGTCCAGTTATTGATTGACCAATTGCTGAACTTTAAAGAATACTGTGTAAAAGAGTTTACTTTCTTGGAAGTTCAGATGTATAGTATTAACAAATTTTGTACATTATCATAGTTATGACAAGCACTAAAAGGCAAGTCTTGTAATTAATTAGCTAGCAAACAAGACGTACATTAATAATCGAAACTGTCATATCTCATTTTAATGCTCTGCTTTTGTGTTTATTATTACTGCTATTTTATGGTTGCTATTCTTCTTTAAATATTGTTGCTGAAGATTTTTTCTCAAAACTTAATTTTACTAACTTTACTTTTTTTTTAAACTCGGTCTCGGTTGTAAGAAGTACTGATGCATTACGCTATATAAAGTGAAGCTGTGAATATTTTTTTTAATTTTGACATTTGGAATTCAAATCTTGTTTTTCTAAATAACGAATTGCGATAAGTGCGTGTTTTACCAAGTGTGTCCATGTATGTGTTGGCGGTCGTGTGTGTGTGTTGGCGGTCGTGTGTGTGTGCGCTCCTTCGCTACCATGTGCAGCATGGGCACTCTGCAGTGGGCCACGGAGCAATATGGAACCACTGCATTGGGGCGCAAGGGGTTGACAGACTGTCAATTTGAAAGAAGGACTACACAACTTTTGAGGTAGGGGAAGACCGCCTATTTTGGACCACTGCTTAAATTGGACCTCGGGCTTAAAATCTAGTACATAGATATGTGCTACACTTTAACAGTAGAAGTATAAAGTTTTAGGAATAAAATCAATGTGTATGAAGTTTCACCTGTCTGCGAACTGTTTAGCGTGAATTACGGCTTGATTTCTGTTGAAAACGTGCGAAATCTTATTTTGCGGACTTGTTTCTAGAAGAATAACTCAAAAACTTGAGAATTTCGGTAAAATTTTGTTACAGTATTATAATCTATGTTTAATAAGGATTATATCAATGTATTTACATGCGCGATTATGATAGTTTTTGACAGAACAATGAGCTGAACAATAAAAAATGACGTGTTTTCCTTTATTGGACCGAAATAATTTTCCTATATTGGACCGGTGGTCCAATTTAAGAATATGATTTTAAACAAGACTTTTTAATTATCGTAACATAAAATAAGTGACTCGTCTTATTTAATAGCGTAGTTAAACTTGTTTTAAGCATACTTTAATACCTATTCACGATATTCATTTAAAATTTTTTATCAAGCAAAAGCTGCAACTTCTTAAAATGTATGTTTTTTTTCTCTCTTTATCTATTAAGCTGCAGTTTCATTTTGTTAAGCATAGTTATTAACTTAAATAAAATTTATGCTGGATTACCGAGAGAAAAATATGAAATTCTTTGTTATTTTCGAAACGATTTTAAAAGTAAACAATTTATCTGCTACTAAAATGTTCAATGTTGATGAAGCCGGTCTTTTCACTGTCCAAAAGCCCCAAAATATATTGACGTATAGAGGTAAACACCAGGTTGGAACAGTAATGAAAGGTGAACGTGGTAGAAACACACTGGTTATTTGCTGCACGAGTGCAACAGAATTGCAAGCTCCCTATGCTTATTTTCAAATGATTACGTTTCATGTTCGGACTTATCGTAAAAGCTTCCCTGGTGAACAATATGCTTGTTCAAAAAAAAAAAAAAAAGGTTGGACCACAAATGAAAATTCACACAATTGATACAACTGTCACCAAAACTGTTAAGCCAAGCAATATATAAAAAGAATATCCTTCTATTAATGGATAGGCACAGCACTTACATAAAGATCTCTGTCTACATATTTTAATCGAGCATTTGATACATGGATGCGAGAACATTTTATGAGATCCCTTATCTAATATCGTTCTGGAGAACTTTTTCAACTCTTATGGGCAAACCGCAATCAAGGCCACGACAAATGCTGTGAGTTGATTCTAAAGAACAGGAGTTTATCGTGTTAATTGACATGTATTTAATGACATTGACTTGGCTGCAGCAGAATTAGAGACAAGTAGTCCAGATAAAACTAGTCAAAGTGAACAGGTTACATGTTCGGCTGGCCCGTCATTTCAAGTTTTTCCAGGAGGGTGGGGCAAAGGGTAAAAACACAATACAATTTCACCAGAAAACAACAAAAACCCCGCCTACTTATATGCAAATACATTGATTTCTCCAAATCAAGAGGGGAAGCAATTGACACCCCCTCCCCCCTAAATGACGGGCCTGATGTTCGGTGTAAGTTGTACACCATGTAGAAGAGCTAGCTACGACTTAAATTAGTACAAGTTCTTCAGAATCGGCGGATAGTTCTCATCAAAACATGTCAACTATAACCGATTTTGTAAAGCCAGCTCACATATTACCTTTGCCTAAAAAAATAGAAGGAACAAAAAGGAAGGCTATCTCAGCAATCATTCTAACGGCTGTATAAAAGAGGCATAGAGCAGAAAAAGTCACACAAGAAAAAGCAAGAAACTGCACAAAACAATTGTTATTGCAATATTTGTCATAGAGATGAAGTGCAAAACATGATTAAGTGTATGAAATGCCATCGGCGAGTTTATCAACACTGCCTAAGAGAGGCCCAAGCAAAAGAAATTCTATTGCAAATTCTGGAAAAAAGCTGTATAGCTCAAATATAAATTATTCTATGATTTCCTGATACGGTTCAATTTAGGAAGCGCATGGTTCAATTTAGGCTCATATATTCCGATATTGGACTTTTGCAACTTTTTATTAGATAATTTTTTAAAAAATAATTTTCATATTTTCAGAAAATATAAGCTTCTAGGGTGGTTCCTGATTAAATTTAGCTTACGATGACCTATTTTGCATTTATGTTTTGCTTCACATTAAGCGACACAGGCCTCCTGTTCTTAGGGGGTCCAATATAGGCGGTCTTCCCCTAAATAAAGAAAACATATATCAATGTGTCATTGCTGAAAAAAGATAACACAAATAGAACATCAATAATCTTTCAAACTCAATTGATCCAAAATGGCTCTCAGTTCGGCTTGAATACTGAAGGGGCTCCAGATGAGCTATTATGGCTCTCAAAATCTATTTCAAAAGCTTTTGAAAGTAATTCCATGTCGACATCACGACAGAAAAATCATATTCACGATATTGAAAAATGGATTTTTTATAGGGATGTCCTCCTCCCCCTCCCCCACCCCCTTAAAGCACGATAGTGCACCACCCTCAAATGCGACGGAATAACCCTCCTCTCCCTGAATGAGAGCCCCACCAATAAAGATGAGAAAATAACCTTTAAAACACCTTCTTTAAAGAAAATCAATGAAGCAGTCTGTACCACGGCTCCCTCCTCCTCCTTCCCCTTATTTAAGGTAAGGATTTTGTTTTAGGGCAAACTTATTTTAAAATAGGCGGCATATTGTTCAAATCATGTTTTTAGCAAAGCCAAGGACAAATCTGTACCTCAGAACCAGAAGGACGTAAGTCCAAAAATGGCTATTTTGACTTTGTTAGTGAATTGTGTGTAGAATCTTATTCTGCATCGACCCATGAGAACGGTATTCTTTAAATCAAATTCCTTCACAATTACTTAGCAGCATTAAAAGAGCGCGAATCCCATCCTTTGCATGCATCCGACTATCGTTTTTGCCTTCTCTTGCAAAGTTACCAAAATGGACTTACGTTAGTTTGGTTCTGAAGTACAAAAATGATATAAAATAACCATTAATATTATTGCAGAATATTACGTGACTATTTATAATCTATTTATAATTTTAAGACTAATTCCTAAAAACCCTATTTCCATGCACTCTTATTCCTTCCTAAACCATCAGAAGCACAGACATCAGCAGTTTCTAGAAAAGAAATAAAATAGCATTTTTCGACACTTGTTGTAACAAATGAACTAGAAAAATTGAGAAACATTCGACCTTAAGACTCTACATATACTAAGCAGCGACTTCATTGTACTTAAATCAGAAAAGAAAAAAAAAAAAAACTTTGGAAAAAGTATTTTCCAGTTTTCACTGTAGCGTCCTTGAGCTTACTTTTTAGTATAAGTGTCAAACACTATCACTTTTTTTTTCATTTCTCTTTTTATATGACCTTAAAATATAATAAGAAACGAAAGTACATAAAAATATATTTATTTTTTAAGGAAATTGGTTTTTTTTTTTTTTTTTTTGATCGATAAAGGAACTTTTTATTGAACTATTTCAATTGATTTTCTTCACTTAAAACGTTATTTTTTACTAATAGACATCGCCCAGCTTGCACATAATCGTTCACGCTTGTTTAGGTTTTCCTACTCGAAGTTTAAATGCAAGCAATTCCATAAGTAAGCTTTTTAAATAGGGCTCCATTATGTTCTGCCAAAATAATAGAAACTGTAATGACAGCCCAGTTTCGAATCCGAAAAGCCCTTATTCTACAAACCAAAACATTAAGTACACGCACACTCCAACTAATATTGGAACCACCAAGCAAGCCACGGCAAACGACAAAGCTCGCATGCAAGCATTCACACTACGCAAGGAGAAGGAAAATGCTAAATTAATAAATACTCATCGTCCTTTGCACAGTTTTCCTCCATATCATAAAATTCTTTCATTCATTGACTGCGCTGAAACAGAAACCGTGAGGAGTTTTTACAGCTTCGAAGTATGCCACACGCAACCGTTTCAATCTTTGATCTCCTTTCTAAATATACATTACTGCATAGGGTTATTCCATCGGGTATCATTTTGCAGTGTAGGTAAATAAGGACATATCGACGTATAATTTGCAATAACTGAGGGTTTGCAGTTTGTTCCCTTGTATAAGTGGCAACAGTAAGTATACATAGTGCAATTTCTGAATTGAACGAGGCACTGTCATTGTAGTCTAAGATCTAGCAACGTTTTCGAGTGACAATTTTAAGACGTCTGGCTCTTTAATATACCTTTAATACATATATGAATTTTTCAGCTAAAAAATTTATATAAATTTTCATTTTCAGTCATCTTTTATAAACTATCGAATAAAACATTACCTTTAATGCATAGATTTATGCAATATTGCCTAATGATTGGAAATTCAAAGTTTGAAAAAAAAATTGTGACGCATGGAGGGTTTTGAAATTTTGTTGAAAAAACTTTAAATTTTAAATTTCAAAAAAAGTATTCATTGTTTTTTGCACCATTTTTAATGCTTTTAGATGAGTAAATGTACAAGCACACAAAGTTTTAGACATATATATCAATAATTGAAAAAAAAAAATCGTTTGTGTCCACTGTAGACTTAAAAGATTCGAAGCTGCTTTTCTATTCCACTCCAAACGTTTCATCAAAAGCAGTGATCATCATAATACTACTTATTTTAACGGTCGTTAAAAAAAATTTCTCCTTAGTCTTTGCTACAATATATCTTGGGAATTTCCCTCTAAGGTCATTATCATCTTTTTTCACCAATCTCCCTACAGAGCGAGCATGGATGGAAGGCGGTTAGATCGTTAGGAGGCGCTTCTTTCTGAAGAAGAAAATAGAACATTAGTAAGATTTCACTACTTTATTGGCGCTGTATCTTGAAACCAAGAGCTAAATTCACTTTTTATGATGAGTTTCGCATTGATCAAGGCAAACTGCTTCGGAAATAACTATTTTTGAGCAGAGTACAATTTTAGTGTTGAGTAGTGTAGTTATTAATTTAAAATAAATAAAAAATAAAATAAATCATTCCAAAACCAAATTAATACAGTAAATGAATGATTTTGCTTACGTTTATCAGAATGTAGCTTATTACCTATCGTTGCCCGGTATTGCATTATGTTTTACCTATTTCATGCTAAAATGAAATATGTGCGTCTTAAATTGATACTTCATTGTTAATCGTAATCTTCGTTGGGAAATACTCATATTTAAATGTGTTGAATTTTTATTCATTTCTATGCTTAAAGGCTTATCTCTCTATTACTCTATATATTCAAAATTGAAAGAAAATGTCCATTTTGAGACAAAAATTTGAATTTTGAGCTTTTTGGATTTTTTTTTTTAATTTCAAAACCCCGCCTATGTGAGCTCTAGTAAATCAAGGAACCTCTGTGCCAAGTTCGATGAAAATCCTACGAAAACTGGATTTGTGTAAGGAAGAAACATACAAAAAAATATACATCCATCCATTTATATATATAAAGATTCCGCATAAATTGATAATTCCTAATTGATTACTCCTATTGGAAAATATTTGGTTCCGGAAATTATTGTTCTTATAAATTGGATATTGGTTTGTTGGTTTACCAAAAAAGCGAGGCTGACAGCATTAAAATACTAAATATTAATCATTGTGAAACTAAAGATATTTAGATACCTCATTTTGGGGTAAAAAATAAATGGTCACAACATTTTTAACCTATATTTGTCGGTGTTTCTGCCTTACAGCGATCCACATCAGCAATGATTTGATGGCATGAATGACCTTAACATAGTGTTGACCTTAACATAGTGAGTGAGTGTCCTTATAAAATTTCAAAATAATGTCTGAGTGTTAAGTGCAAACAACAATCTATATAACAATGAGAAGATTTCTCTAGGTAGAAATTTTATACTACGCTTAAATTTATATATCTCATACTATTATTTTAGGCATTAAAAGTGAATTCATGAGCTTTAAAATGACCAGCAAGCAATAAAACTTTCAGTGCCTCAAAATAAAAATTTTGGGCACATTATTTTAAAAGACATTTTTTATTCATGATCAGTAAAAAAGTCTCGAAAACGCTATACTTGAAAAGGGAATAAAAATTTTATTGTTATTTTTTTTCTAACTTTTTTTGAAAAGCAACCGGGAACAATATGATGAAGAGAATAAATAAATAAATTACATTTTGTGATATTTAGTGTGATTTACAGCAAGAAGATCTTGGTTTTTCGATCGCGGATCAGAAGGACAATTATTCGTACATTATAACTCACACTTTTATACAGAATCATTACTATTTTTGTTAAATAAAATATACTTTATTCGTATGATAAATAAGACGTTTGTTGGTGTGTTTGTTGGTGCAGTGCTGTTCGAAAAAATGGAAAAGCAGAGAGGAAAGGGCAGAAATTTAGCATACATATATAATTTTTGCCAACGATGCGCACCTTAAAACCAGATTTTTGATAAATTAACGAGAAAAAAAGATGCTAATGTCTCATATGATTTTAATACTCTTTATCTTACAATATGAATCCTTTACTAAGATTTTCAAGCAAATAATATGTCAAATAAACCATAAGCATAGGTTTTGTGACCGGATTTATGACACCTATTCTAAGGTACGCACTTTCCCTACCTAACGGGGTAAGTGCGTCCAACTTAAATTATGTGAATATGAGCAGGAAAAAACTTCTGGCACATATTAAATATGTTAGGTAGTTACCTTGGGATAATTCCTAATACTAGAGATCAGCACTTGCTTGCATGGATGAAACGCAATCAGTGATATTCCACGTGTCTTACGAACAACTGTGGTTTGAGGATTGAGAGAGTTGTGTCTGTGATTCTTCCTCTATCCTTTTAATAAGACCAAGTGAGCAAATGTGCATTGTTTTTATTTAGTAATAATCACATATGGTCTACATAGTTTATTTTGGCTTAATACATTAATCAGTCGGTATTCAAGCCAGGGTTCGCACTTACCCCTTCTTAAACGTAAAATGAGACATATGCTTTCAATAGCGTGTAGTAAGTGCGTACCCAAGTGATTTCCTTTAATTTTAGTTGTATGATAGACCGTCAGATGACCTGGGTGAACACTTCTTTTTTTTTATTTAATACGGTTGGAAAATGTTTTTCTATTAGAATCAGCAGCAGTTAAAAAAAAAAAGAGAAAAGAAAAAAAAAATGATCATGATATGATGCTTGCACATTTTTTTTTTTATTGTACATTGAACTAGTATTTCACAAGGTGTTTCTTAATTCCGTTAAAAAATTTTTATTCAGTATTCCACTTTCGTTTTTTAAATCAGTAAAGTGTTGGTTCCTTAGTTAGTGTTTCACTTAATTTCATTGCTTCATTCGTCATTCTGGTTTAATTAAGTATGGCTTATGATCCTATTTTCAACGAAAAATTTACTAACTGATATCTAAAAGCCAATATATTTCAGCGTAATGAATAAAACTGAAATCTTATGGCTCATTCAATGTAAATAGAAATACTTGATGGAAATGACGTCGGATTTATAATCTGCTTATAAGAGAGTGAAATTAAAGAGAGTGAAATACGTGAAATTAAAGGTGAATTACGAGAGTCGGATTTTCCACGTAATGGTACACACTAGCCTCATCATAATGGTACGCACTTGTTCTGTATAATAGTACGCATATGCCTCACGATAGTGGTACGCACTTGCCCCATCATAATGGTACGCACTTACCCCCACCTTACTTTAAAGAAAGGGAAAGTGCGTACCGTCATATAAACAAATTTTAGTTAGAGTATTTGATCAAAATACCCCATGTATGTTATTAGTAGCTATTACTCAAAAGAAACAACTTGCATTTTTTGACTTCAGTTGCTTGGTATGACTACAAGAGAAACTGAAACAAAAGCTTCTCAATCTTTACTTTAGAGTTTTTTTTGAAAACATTTAAGTTGTCTCTGATTGTGTTTCGTATATTGAATCCAGGCCTGAATTCTACCTATTGAAATTATCATTAGACAGTTATCTAACGTAGTCGATGTGTTGCAGAAGCCATTTCAGGACAGTGTTCATATAATTCCCAGTGGACGCACTTACCCCGTGGACGCACTTACCAGAACTCACCCTAACTTTTAAAAAGTAGGAAAGAAAAAAGTAAGCACGATACTTTACTGTATTATTAAAAAGCTTATAAATATCTACACATTTTTACGGCAAGCATTGTATATATGAAGCTGTATCATTATATTTTATACTTAATTAATCTCGCTTTAGGATTGTCCACTACGTATTTATTCAGGTAAAGTTCTGTGGAGTTTAAAATAATAAAATGTTCCCTCTAAAAATAAAATGAAAAAAGATCCTTAAAAAAACATCTTTTATTCGTATTTCCGTTTAGTTTTAAGTCGTTTAGACACGTTATTTACACAGTTAGAGGTGAGCAAGCGACGAAGCTGTTTAGTCAAGATGAGAATAACTAAGTGATTGAGAGTAATCGAGTTATTAATAAGCATAATTAATTTAAAAGTAATTTTTCGGGTCAATTACTCAGTTTCGCATAGTAAGCGCTTTAAATAACGAATACATTTTTAGGGACACAATCTCAACCAGTGGTGCCTAACCCACTACCTGCGGGTCTTATGTGGACTGCGAACCTGATTCATATAGCGTGTTGTTATGCTCAATGCTGCAAATCGAAAGATATATTCCAGGACCTTTCAAAGCAGCCGAGCATCTTCAATAAATGATTGTTATAAATTTGTTAGCGAATACTAGTCAGAATTTAGTTTCGAAAAAGAAAAAAAAAGTGATTTCAATCTCTCATCAATGAAAAAGGTTGTAGCAAAAGCAATAACAGCAGCGTTTTTTGAGTTGTAATTTTCCTTCTTTTTCTACGTTTTCTCATGAATTCAAAAATATTTAAATATGTTATTTGAATTCCATCCGTTCTGGCCTTAGAGATTCATCTCAGTAGGAGGTTTGGCGCTTGAGTTTAAAAAAAAAAAAGAAAGAAATGGGCACCACTATTCTAAATGAATTTTTTGAAGGGGAATTTATGATTTTATAAAAAACTATTCACATTTGATCTTTAGCTAACATAAATTGTTTCCAACTTTTAAATCGATATTTTTAAACGTGCTTTACTGGGTGTTAGCAGCATTAGAAATAAATTTCCATTCAGTATTTTCTTTAAAATGCCAACCCTTCGTTTGTTCCTTTTTCAAAGGCATCTTTTAAATAAGAAAATGTATGAATGATTGAATATATCTCCCTAAAAACGCCCCGGAGTTATGGTTAATTTTATTTATATTTAACTAGTACCATTGATTGGGGTGACTTTGTGACAGCAAGGACTAGACTGTGCCACATAAAATTGTGACCATAACTGTAACAGGTTGGGGTGCTGTTTTTATAACACACTAGCTGCGTTGACGAGTTACATGATCTACCTCGAAAATAAAAGTTGTTTACGTTCTGTTTAACGATCATCCTTAAATAAGAAACAAAAAAAATGGTGAAAAATCCCATTTCGTCAAAAAAAAAAAAAAAAGATATTTTATAACTCGAAATTTAAATTTAGTCCACTTTGATTTTTTTTTTAATTACAAAGATTCAGTCGTTGTTATAATAGGCGTAAACATTACGGTTTTTCTGCTACACTCAACGGTATGGGTAGTCAACGCTGATGCTTAGTTTTACAAAATATTTTTTTTAGTTCTTCAAAAAGAGATGGCTCAGTCAGTTCTTTGGGGTACCATTACCTAGCACCTTCGTTCTTTCTCAAATGATCATTCACTTCTATTGAAAACCTGGTCAGAGTATTCTCGCACCTCAAATCACATGTCAAGTAGGCATATGTGTGTGCTTGTTTTTCCTTAGAATTTTTAAAGTTGTAATTTCATATTATTCTGAGTTTATACTAACATACAGCCTCTTAGCCACCCCTTTCCCTTGCGAACATATTTCTGGAACCACCTCATTGGGCTCTTTCTCTTCTTTCTTTCTTTCATTTTCTTCACAATGTGACTTCTACTGATCTTCTTCATCTGGCAATTGTTATTTTGGACACAAAGTTCGTTGCCGCCAAAAGCAGAATATATATTTCCAATACATATTTTATCTAAGCTGTGAGAATTGAGCTCTCTTATAAATATTAATCGCTGAACAAAGGAGCTGGAACTGAATATTGTAACGTGAAATAAGCTTCGATTATCGCACTTAGCCGAAGAATACCAAGTAAAACGACATTCTACAACTCTCCTTTCTTTGTAGCACATCGTAAATTTTGTGAACGGTACTTCCCAAAATAAAATTTGCATAGGAAAAGTAAAAGAATAAATTATGTACCAAAACTTCTTTGTGTAATCAATGCCCTTGAACCAATAAGGAAAAAAAATATTGCTAGAGTCAATTTTCGGACTTTTCCTCTCAAAAGCAAAGTAGAAAGCGGAACGCTTTGAAAAAAGACAGAGCACTTGAACCTTTTGTGAAGAAATGGGATTATCTTACGAAAAAAAAATGGGAAAAGAATCTTGAGCTAAAATTGTTTTGTCTCCCACAGCACTGTGCATAAGCCTCAACCACAAATTCAGATCTATCTCATTATACTCCACATTAGCTAAACAATGACCGAAGTGACCAATTTCTAATGACTTATTCGAAAACGTGAAGGCACAAAGTACGGTTATCTGAAATTTAATAGAATTTTCAGTCATGATGTATTTTGTCCAAGTATATTTTTTTGAAAGATTCAAACTGTTTGTTTTATAAATTTTGCAGTTTTGGATTAAAACGTTTGCATAAACTCAGTATATTTTCTGGGAAAGATGTTTTTCTCTTGCCTTAGTTGTACATTAATTCTAATTTTAGATTTAAAAAAAAGAAAGGAAGAAAGAAGCACCTTTTGATGCGGTTTATAACCACTGTACAAAATTCCAAATGAAGCAGAGTCTCCTATTTACTAACTAATCCTGCATTTTTTTTTTTTTCAAAATTTAGATTTATTTAGCTTTAAGGGGAAAAAACAATAATCAACGAAAGATAACAAATACAGCTGAAGTAATAATAGATCATATTATTTAAAAATTATTCTAAAAGTTATGCACAAGTTACTGATGCAACGAAACCATAACATATCATTAATTTAAGAACTAAGCAAACTGAGTTATATCACTTTAATAGAAGGTTGCCTTCTTGCCAGTTTGTTGATCTGAGAAGTCACCAACTTTAGTTCTACTGTTCCGCAGATGATATCGTGATGAATGAAAATAGTTTATTTGGTTGACTTAACGAGTATTAGATAACAAAGACAATAATTACGTGAATCAATAGAAATTTTCTTTCATAAAGAACTTAAGCATTTCATGCAACTTTTTTTCATTCAGTATGCTAAAGTTAGCCAATAACACTGTTCAGATAACTTCTTTTGTTCTTGTTTTTATTGAGCATATAAATTTGTCTATGCTAAAAAAAAACTATCTTATCTATGCATAAATAAGGAACTGAAAGGAAAATGATATTTGAACAAACGTCGTTGCATTGAGTTCTTTAAGAAGAATTCGGGATATTGTTTTTGAATCTACTATTTAAGGAGTATGTTCAAAGAGTTGAAAGATGTTTTAGAATAAACGATTACGGAAGATATTAAAAACTGTTTTATGCCAAAAAAAAAACGATACGTAATTGAAAAAACCCTGTGAACTTTTATAACTGTATTATGACGTTGCAAAATGAGGAAAAACAGTTATAAGATGAAATAAAGCAAGGGTTATCGTCGGAAATTATTTTTTGTGAGATAAGGCTTAAAAAGGATATTTTATATTATAAAAAGAATGGGTTCAAATGAACTATTTAAGATATTCAGGGGAATAATAGCGTTTAAATCCTGAGTCACCATAAAGCAAAAATTATCATCATGATCATGCATTACTTTTTGCTAATGAGAAAGTATTTCATAATAAAGAAAAGTATTGAGCTTTAGTAATAATGTAATACTAAGATTGATTAATAATGTTCTTTTTTATTTTAATTAATGCCATACAGTTGTTAAAATAATAAGAAATCACGGCGCTTAATCCCGTTGAACGAAATCTGCGTAGTTTGAAAATACTCTTCAACACCTCTAGAAATTGAATAACTTTAGTCTTTGTAACTCTATAAGTTCTGAAGACGCTTAATGTTCATTGCCCAGGATTGAAATCAAACAATAATTTTATCGACTTCTTAGTACTACTCTTTTATAAGGTATTTTGATCGGAAAAGTGCAAAGAAATGTGTTGACAGAAAGGGAGTTAATACATATAAAGACTCTATGTTTGTTTCGCTGACGATAAAGGAAAATAAAAATCATTACAAACAATTAAGAGACGAAATTCAATGAGAAAAAGAGAATTATTTCGTAATGTTTTGAAGCGTGTCATTGCGGCAATTTAATTTCTGAGTGAGCGAAGTTTACCATTTCATTGTCATAATGGAAAATGTGGAGTATAAGTTAATGATAATTTTATCTCATGCTTAGAACTAATTTCAGAACGTGACCCGATTCAATGGAAACACATTTTTAAAAAGAAATAAGGAAAAGAAACCAAAGAGAAAGAAAGAAAGAAAAAACAATATCTTACTAAGGACTGCATATGAAGAAGTAACAACTTCTTTCAGACAAATAGTTATTGAAAACAATATTCAGAAGAAATTAATAATGACTGTAATATTGTTTTCTTTTTGACTAAATACTAATTAATTTAACCTCAGACCGAAGCATCTCAAATAGCCCAATTTTTAACTTGGCGACATTTCTGCGAAAGATTATTTACGAAAGTATTTTACATGCTTGATTATAGTCATTTAAGGACATCTCGACACTCAGGAGATCTCGACACTTTTAAGGAAATCCCCCAGTAGACCCCCCTGCACCCTGGTAGCGAAAGTGGAAACTGTTGTATTGAAATGACCTGAGAGTGTAGTGCGTCATTTTCAATCGAAGGTGTAGTGAAGTCTGAGATTCATCAAGAAAATAACCATCATTTATGTGTCAGGTAAGTGTTTCATAGTTTATAATGCATGCAGTATAAGATTGACTTTTGTAACAATGATAAATGGGGACGATGGCTTTGATTTTTGGTGATTTTCGAATGGCTGGCTAGTAAGATTAGACATTCAAGAACATGGCTGCGTAAGCAAAAAGTTTGCATAACCTGTCAGAGGGCAGTGCTGCCATCGTTCACATAAATGTGTAACTTGGGGAGATCTCGACATTCTTTTATGGGGAGATCTCGACAGTCGAGTTCTCCCTTATCGGCCTGTCGAATTCTCCCTGATTAGTACATTGTAAGTCTTGTATGCTGATATTTCTTTTCTCGATAGTTTGCGAACAAATTAATATTTTTTTCTTCTTTTTTATGATATTTTAGGGTTGAAAATGCCTCGTATTTATGATTATAAAGGAGTACTTGGAAAATGGAAGCCTGAAGATATGGCGGCTGCCATACGAGAGATGAAAGAGAACAAAATGCCACTTGCAACTGCGGCCAAAAAATTTGACGTCCCGAGGAATACATTAAGGACCAGTGTACTAACAGGTGCAGTATCAAACCGGCAAATTGGAAAGGGAGCAACATTAGATGATGCTATGGAAAAGGAACTGGTTGAGCATTTATTACTGCTGGATTCCAAGGGGTTTGGCATGACCGTAAATGATATTAGGAAACTAGTATTTAAATTTGCGAAGAAAAGGAATCTAACGCACCGGTTCAACAAAGACAGCAGCATGGCAGGATATAACTGGGTATATTCTTTCTTGGAAAGACACCCCAATTTGTCAGTAAGGAAAGCTCAAGGCTTGTCCTATGCACGTTCCAAAGGTCTCAATAGAGACGAAGTACGAAAATTTTTTGACAATTTACGTGAAATGTATGATGCATTGGACCTGTGGGAAGAACCAGCAAGAATTTTTAATGCCGATGAAACTGGACTGCAGCTAATTTTTAAACCTGGTAAAGTGATTTCTTCCAAAGGCAAAAAGGATGTGTACCACGCCACGAAAGGAGAAAAGGGGTCTACTGTTACTGCTATAGTTTGTAGCAGCGCAACAGGAAGTGCCATCCCTCCCTTTGTCATAATGAAGGGTATTAGGAAAAAACCGTCGTATGCCAAAGGTTTACCAAATGGATCAACTTTAGAGATGTCAGACTCTGGATACATGACCAGCGAAGTATTCAACAAATTTCTTGACCATCTGAACAAATCCAGACCAAAAGGCAAAATTTTACTCATTATAGATGGACACGCCTCTCCCTGCAAAGATCTGGATACACTAAACAAAGCGTCACTGTTCGGAATTGAGATGCTATGCCTCCCTCCACATAGCACTCACAAATGCCAACCCCTTTATGTTTCATATTTCAAGAGCCTGAAACATTTTTACAATGAAGCATGCAGGAATTTTGTTCATCACCATCCAGGAAAGGGGATCATCAAAGAAGACTTTGCAGAAATATTCAAACAAGCTTGGGAAAAGTCTGCTACGCCAGGGAACTTTACCAATGGCTTTAGAAAATGTAGAATCTATCCATATAACCCAGACATTTTGGAAGAACATATATTTGAACCTGAACTTATGTCTACAACAAATGGTGCCGTTATGGTACAGGAAGATGATAACATTCAGAGGTCATCATCACCATCCATTTCATCAGCTTCTACGTCACTTTCGAGTTTATCTCCTGTACCAGTAGTACAGATACACTCTGTGCGGAATAGGAGAAAAAAACAAGAATCGACCGTTTTAACATCCGTAGAGTACAGGAATCAAAAGCGCAGAAAAAACACCAACACAGGGATCTAGACGTCCGGGAGGAACTCAGCCCAGTTCCTCGAGAGATCTCCATGATAGTGAAAATTACTGTGGCGAGTGCGGTGGGTATTACTTTGATGATACCGACGGACAGAAGTGGGTGAAATGTGTTGGAGAATGTAATACGTGGTTCCATGAGGCTTGCGTACAAAATGGGAAGGAAACCCAGTTTACATGCAACAAATGTACATAGTTAAAAGGGGCGATACATATTGTTGCATTGTATAATATATGTTTATTACGCAAATCTCTCTTTTCCATATTTCACAGAAGTAAAAAAACATTGTTTTGAATTGTACCTGCCAGCCCGTAGGTGCCTGTCGAGATCTCCTGCAGTTAAGGGAGAAGTGGACATTTTGCTTTTATTTTTTCATAGTATTTATTTGACCTATGATGTTTTTCAGGGTAAACCATTACACAGGAATAATACAGTCTAATAATGGAATAATTGTTTTCTGTAAAAATAAATAATAAAATCCTTAAATATTAACCAGTTATTTATGATTTTTCCTTAAGGTGTCGAGATGTCCTTAAATGACCCTACACCGAAAATTGTTGCTTCCCTATTTAATGTTATTAAAAACGTACTAAATTAAAATATTTCAGTTCAAAAAGTGTTGGTCTAACGCAAACGATATTGCCTCAGATATTTCGGAAAAACATGCCAATTCGAGATTTACCTAAAAAAAAGAAGCTGGATTTGCGTTTTATTCTCTTTATGCGGCATATAATTTGTATTCAATAAAGTACAGAATGTACACTATAAGAACTTCCTGTGTAACAGAATTTGCTTTATTTCTAACCTTGCTCATCCATTTGTATTACTTTCAACTAAATTATGTTAATGCCAATTTGTAAAAGAGGGTTCGGTTGTGTGTATTCTTCCACAAATGAAAGTGGAGAAAATAAGGTGCCATCCTTAAGATCGCTTTGACAGTTGCAATATTAGTTCAAAGACACTAGCAAATATTGGCAACTATGGTGATTAGAAAAATTACAACAAAAATAATATGAAATGTGTATCAATCAATCACTGTAAAACATGTTGTTTTATTAGTATTTGGGAATGAACGGAAAAACTAAATGAGCAATAAAGGCCTAGATTGTTTATATTTCGTAAATCAACTTAGTGATAACAAATAGGTGTCTTTAAAGATGTTGTTGTGAAATGCAGTAATGATTTAAAACACCAATAAAATTGATAACAGCAGGGAATATAAATGTTACCTTAAAAATAATGCGAAGTGAGTATCAATCAGTTTAAAAAATGCTATTTTGTTAGTTATTGGAGAAGACACAGGAAAAACAAGGAATATACAAAAGACCTCTCTTGTATATTCCTCCGTAAACGAACTGAAAGAAAATGAGGGGGTGTCTTTAAATAGGACGTTAGTAGATGCCATTTTAGTTCAAAAACACGAAGAAATAGCTATAGCAGTAGCAAATATAAAATTGTTTTTTAAAATAATGCAAAATGTATATTAATCACTTCAAAAAATGCTATTTCATTCCTATTTGGAGAAGAATTTTTAATAATAATTATTGTAAAGCAAATTATCTAAGGTTGAATCAAATGCATCGCAGCCTTCACATTTGATAAATTTAGCTGAGTATTTTATATTATGTGCTGCTTTATGAGAAACATATTTCATGTGAAACAGACAGAAAACTGTAGTCTTTACTTAAAAATCAAATAAAAAATACAAATGTGGAAAAGGGAAAATTGCTGATAGTGAAATCTGTCGGAATTCGTTTCCCTCCAAAAAACAGTTAATTGTTTGCTTGTATATGAGTCATTACGCAATATAGACTAACTCAAAAAATTTACAGCTATGAAGTTTGTTATAAAATTACTTCGGAAGATAGGAGCTAGCACCTCAAAGCGATTTATCTAAAATTTAATGTCATACTTTTTACGGTAATACGTTCGATATCATGAAGATTAAAAAAAAAAAAAAAAACATTGCACATATTTTAGCCTCTTATCATCCAAAAACCTGAATTTCTTTAATAGTATTTATTTGGTTATTTATTTTGAAGCTTTTTTGTCAAATAGAGCAGGAACAACAATACTTGCATCAAAAGTTCAAGTCTCAACCATAGTGCAGGCATTTTTAATAGCGTTTCAAAGATGGTTTTTAAGACGTAAGTCCCCATTTGAAATCAAAACAATTAATCTTAATTTTTTTTAAATAGGGCTAGTTGGGGTAAGTGGACCACCGGGGTTAAGTTGGCAACCACCCTTCGAAAACTGAAATATATAGATATGAAGTTTGTTTAATTATTTATTTATTTTTGTTTCAGGTTGATCATTTTACGTTTCATCAGCAATTGGATTTGCACATATTCATACTTTATGTATTTTTTCCCCAAGTAGAACTTGGGTCAAATGTATTTTACAGAAAACATTTTTTAGGGAATTCAAGCAACATTTTCTAAAGAAGTGTTTTCTTTTTTTTTTAATGTTAATTAAGCTTAAATATATAATTTAATCTCAAGTACATACTGCGATAACGATTTTTACATTAAGTACTAACTTGATAAGAGTTTAACAGAAACAGTGTCCCTTACCCCGTAAGTTTTCCGCACGAGAGTTTAGTAGGTCCCCTC